>JANBQC010000055.1:0-64239 GCA_027576995.1 Dimargaris cristalligena
TCATCACCTTTCCCTTTTATTATCTATCTTTTCAAATAAAGTTCAGTTTTCAAGGATTTGAGTTCAGTTCTTTACAATTAGTGTGAAGAGGTGGAGTCTGGGTAGGGGAAAGGTTATATATAATGAATAGTAATCACATAGTACTGGGTGTGGCTATGGGAAAGCTAATATGGCATAATAAGGCCTAATATGGTTAGGAGTCTAAGTTGGCAGGATTAAGGTGGATTAGAAGGGCTGATAAGGTAGTTAATTTTATTTTAATGATATAGTCAGCTGGGAGCATTTTAAGTGATTATAATGAGTGATTAAAGAATAACTATATAAACTACAATAATTAGTGAAAATAAGATAGGATAAATGACCTACCAGAATATATTTTCCAATGATAAGTATCAATTTCCTTGCAGATTAGATACAAAAGGACTGTGAGTAACAAAATATGCAATATATTCATTATAAATAAACCAATTAAAGAAGTACAAGAATTTATCACAGTATCAATTAGGCAGAAGTAGTTGGAATAGATGTTGACAGGATAAAAATATGCTAAACATGGGGTTTCTGGATTACTTAAGGGTAGGTTGTGCTATCTGCTTATAACAATCAACCATTACACCATGGGTAGTACTATAAATGTGGTTGGCTAAGAGCGTTAAGAGTCTGTGAGCACAGGTTGCATCAATGTGCACTATAGCATTAGCCAAATTCCGCAGGTTTTGTGTATTGTTAACTACATTCTGTTAGAATACTAAGTACTTAAAGGAAATAAAACTGGAAGTAAGGGAAGAAAGCTGCTAGAGGACAGTAGATGCCTTTAGGTGGTTAGTTTTATTAAACTGTAATTTTCAATGGGGTGAAATATAAGTGGCTAACATAAATGATCTCATGATAGCAGAATAAACTAATGTAATTAGATAAAATAGGATAGGATAAAGAATAAGTAGGAACATATTCTACTATGTAATCATCTGACAGTAGTCCTTCTCATCATGGACAGACTTGTTAAACATGCAATTGGGTATATACCATAAGTAAATATCTGGTGAGCATTGCTAGGTCAAAAATGGGCAAGAATTTCTCATATAAGTATGGTATAAGTTCAATACCGCTAAATATCCAAAGAGCATTTTATTAAAGAGTAACATTCTGCATAATGTCACATCTATATCCCCAACCATTTTTTACTTACCATAAATATCTGTGTTAAGCTACTTCCATATCGCGTTATTTCCATTTATTAATATATGCTTGTGAATAAAATGTAAACAAGATATGGGGCAGGAAACGTATTTTTAACCAAGTAAACCAATTGCCGCACGGCCTGGCTACAGCTCTCCCTAATGCAGCAATCCTTTCGGTGCCAAAGTTACACCATATCACCCTCCAACGAATATATTTAAAGACTAGTGGTGTTTTTCACTGCCTCCTAAACTCAGCCAGGGACTCAGGTACTACCCCATGATTGCCCAATTAAAAATAGGATTATTTCAATATAAACACGTCCTTTTTCGGCTTGCCCCAACCAGATGCTGCTGCTATCACGACGTCCCTTATCCCTGGTGACACTTCTTCATTTATAAACATATCGCGACGTCCGATTGATGAGCCCATTTATTATTTTTGGTCCGCTTTACTTTACAAGTGCATCCACTCCAATGCCCTGCATCCTTGGTCATTGGATTGTTACTCTTGTTTCGTCTATTATACTATCCGCATTTGCTATATCGCTATGATATTTTTTACATTTCGCTACCCATGAAGTCTTTTATCGCCTTAATATATCCTGCCGTAGCGGTGCTAGTTTCGGCAGTATGTGGTGCTAATATACCCATCGATAGTTTGTTAAATCAGGCCTCGGGTTTACCTTATGAGTTACTAATCGAAATTGGTAGCCACATGTCCCCTGGCGAATTTGTCCGACGAATGAATTATCTGGTCCACGATCCGGTCCAGCGGTACATTTTTACCAGAGACCAGGTAAGTATGATTTATACCCCGCCCAATCAACCGGCATCGTAATACTAAGGTATACTTTAGCATCGGTAGATGGCCTTGTGTACGGCTAGGCACCTGTCATTAGCTACTATACACATCATTATTGGCATCTTATCAACCTACTGTTATACTTGAGCATATCCCGATCACACTAAATAACTAAAAATTAATACTAATAAGACTACTATAAAATCACGCATATATTCGCTTCATTCAGGTTAACTTACAATTGAAAGCCGCTGCCCGCAAACTCCAAGCTCTGGCGGATGCCTCCGGGGACATGAAGGACTTTGAGGCCACTATTCAGCAATTCACAGGTGACTTCTATAGTTTGGCCAAACTCGAATCCTGGTCAGTTTTCACGAATCAACTCCTAAATCGTTATTCGGGGTGGGAGTCTAGCTACCATCGTAGTCTGAACCAGTTGGGACACCCCCCCCCTTCTTGGCAAATGTGGCACTTGGATTACCCGGAGTTCGTCAGTAATAATCGAGCGAACCCCCTCCTGAAAAAGGAGAACTGGCGGCTGCTAAGGTTGGAGTCCCTATCCTCCTTTGCCCTAACCCAACACTTTCCACTGGCCTATTACGCAAATCGGACGACTCTGGTGGTCTTGGAACGAATCCACCGAGTGGTGTCTTCCCACTTTCCCAATAGTCGAGACCCCCCCACAACCATCAAGCACCACTTCGGCGCCAACCTCGAGATTACCAGTCACCAAATGGAGAGCCTCGAACTTACTCGATCAGTCCTACTGCCCACGCTCGAGATGGGATTCTTACTTTCCGTTTGGCGCCTTTATCGGCGCGAAGAAATCGACCACTTGGTGCAATTCGTTCAATTGGTGTGGAATGACACTAAGGTCGAAAAAAATGGTGTACAGCATATTGGCCACTTTCTGGGCAACGTCATCTTTTTTCTATTGACCCTCGCCGCGATTGATCAGAAGCAGTCGGTTTTGACAGCCCTGGAACCCTTCTTTTCCACTGCCGCCATTTACGCCGATGATAGGCGGCGGTTTGCCCAGGTCTTTAGTGTTCACCAGCGAAAGCTAGTGGAATGCCTCAATAATCGGGGACTGGCGAATGCCGCCCGGTTCCTCCATCAGCGATGGGGACTACAGATCAACCTAGACCGCACCTGGACGGATGCCAGTTGTTGGAAATCTCTTTTTGGGAGTACTTGGTTGGCATTCACTTCGACCGGCGAGCTGGGTGTTGGTGTACCGGTTAATTTACTTGACCCGGCCCCGAGGCTGGACCAGTTCCTACCCAGTGAGTACCAAACCACTTTCCCCTCCTTTCGGTCCATTGACCGAATCCAAAATAAGCTTTTTCAAGACGACCACCCTGTTTTCGCCTCGGCCTGGTTTACTTTGAAGCACGCAGTTGACGTTGTACGAGGGCTGAGAAGATGGGGGTATGAAGATTAATCGTCATTTGGGGGGGGGGGCTAAGTTCAACTTATTTTTCTAATCCGACCCAACCTAAAATAGTCAATTATCTTGCACTCTATTCCGACAAACCTCTGATTATGCCGTCTATTGAACTTTAAAATGATAAAATGGTCTGGTCCAATCAACTTTATTGGTAATTAGGACACAGATATATCTAAAATATGAGTCACACGATTTCCATAATTTACAAACCCCAGTCAAAACCGAGAAATATTTAAATATAGGAGAATGTCAACGTAGACACTAAGGCCCACGGGTGGATTATGGTGTAGGTCGATTGGGGGTCATTCCCCTAGTTTCGTTTGGAACATAAATGGGGGAGTTACTGTAATCCTTAAATCGAATGAGAATGATAACCACAATAATGGGCACGGCAATAACTGAAACCAGGGCCATCCGCTTGTTCCACTGGCGCAACCGACGCTGCCGAAGGCTCTCCCGGGTGATACGCACCTCATCCCGCGGTGGTGGAATGCACCATGCCGCGATCCACCAACAAGGTGGGCACAGGAAACCCATGATAAAAAATACCTTGTAGATGTACACGTGGGCCCCCGGGGGAAAGATGACCTCCAAGACGTCGGCTAATCTATCCCAATTTAAGCGGCGGCGGGAGAATAGGCCCCGGGTCACCTTTTCATTCCACGTTTGGGGGGAGCCGATAGAGGAGTCCGGGGGCCCATTGCCAGCGGGCTGGGCGGTACCGCGGCTTCCGAAATAGGATGGTCTGGGGGTACTATCGGCCCGTGCGTCTGAGGATTTCTCAAAAGAACCAGCCGCGGCTGACTGGGGGGTTGGGCCAGTCGCGGGCCGATCGATACTGACGGACGGCCCTGACTCGGGAATGGGCGGCATGGGTACAATAACATGCGCGTTGGATCGCCACGGTCGGCCGAATAAAGGCAAGCGATCCACCAACGAGGTGCGGGCGGTGCTAGTGGACTTCGCACCGTGGTGGAATTCCTTGATAGAGGGATGGGTGCCGGGCTTCTTCAGAATCGAGGTGGGCGGGGGTGGTTGGAGCTGGGGTGGGTTAAGCGGTCGACGGTGACCCTGGCTTAGGGTTTCGGTATAAATATCGGTGCCCTGGGGGAGACCTGCGCCAAAGGCGGTTTTGTTGAAATGAGTCCGGGACAGGCGCCGCCCGCTGAGGAAGGGTGGGGGTGGGTAGGATGGGAAAAAAAAGTGCTCTTGGCTGCTGCCGCTTTCAGAGGTGTCGCAGGAGGACGTTATGCGACGGAGTTCGGAGGGTAGGAATCGGAGTCGCTCGGTGGGTTTGCGGGTAGGGCGGGCTGCACCGGGTGGGGACAAGGAGAGGTTTGGTGATACTTGGCTCTGGCGGGAGCCGCGTCGGGGGTAGGGCATGCTATACCTTGAGTGAGACGAAGTCAGTCGGTGGTTGTCTTCCCGACTTAACGGTGAGAGACGACTTGTGCCGACTGGATGGTGAAGGGGGCGTACCCCCGAACTTCCGGTGGTTAATCCGCTGGTATAACTATCGCGGACGGAGCGACGGCGACGACCAGATTGAGGGTAAGTGGGTGCTGGAACGTTGGGGTAGCGGTGGGCACTGTCAGCGCTAGTGATCGTATGCGGGGACTGGGTACTTCCGTGGGGAACGAGGGGTGAGATTGGCTGCGACCGACGACCTGGGTCGGGTAATGGGCTTCCTAGGTGGGTCACATCGATTGGGGTATCCGCGCCAGTGGAGGATAGGTATCCCTTTTTATTGGAGTGAATAGGTACGGATTGGCGCCTCGACTGAACCAGGTAGCCCGGGTGAAGCAGGTCGGATTCCCGGCGAGCCTGAAACTGCCGGAGCCCCGTCACGTCGGAGATGAAGCGGGGCCGGGAGAAGCGACCACCCGTCGCCATTGGACCACTGGCCGTAGGGGCCGAATCCTCGCTGATATTATAGATGATGGGACTTACTGCCGATCCGGTGTGCGAGGTGGTACGATTTCTAGATTCCGATACCATGCTATTAGGCTTCCGAGCGGGGGAGGTATACTCCGACGGGCTCAGTAACTCACCCCTAGGGGATGTGACCCCGGGCACCTCATCTTCAGAGATACCGTATAGAAATACGGGCGGTAAAGTCGGGTGGCGATTGACTTGATCAGAAGCTAGTTGTGGGGCTTCCGTTGACTGGGGTACCGCGTGGCAAATCCGCTCCTCCAAGGCCGACAGAGCGCCCATACTTGACTGGAGATTAAGACTGTCGTAGGATTCCTCCGCCGGTCGGCCCGACCAAGTCACTGTAATGCGTTTGGTTAATTTATGCCAGAGGGGCTTGCTGGGATTTTTAGAGGTGGGCTGGGGATTAAATTCACTAAAGCTGGCGAGACTCTCAGGGGTCCGAGGGCTCACCATGGCACTATCGACCTGGGGGAGGTTAGTTAAAACCAATGGGGCTAGTGGGCGGACCGTGGGTTTAGGGGGTGGTACCGGTCGGCTTAACACTACTGGAGCTTTTTGGTGTAGGTCGTGCCCTGGTGTGCGGGATAACCGGGGGATAAGTTTCGGTGGAAAATAGCTCGCCACCGGGGTGGCGGTCGACCGAGCCGTTGGAATAGGGGTTAGGCGTGGGCTTGTTGAACCAGATGGTTGGATACCGGATGTAATAGTAGTGAGGGGGCGTAGCTTACTTGGCCCGGGTGGTTTGTAGGGACGTGTTGTCAACACGCTGGATTTTGGTCGAGGCTTGTTAGCCCGCTTTCCAAAGGGAAATGTGAGAGTCCAGTAGCTGGGTGCATTAGCAACCACGGCAGGACCGGCCATTGCGGGTAGTTGCCGGCGTGGTCCATGTGAGGCGGCCTCTTTTACTTGACTATTCTGTGTTAAGCTTGGAGGAATTATAGAGCTAGGTTCGGGACTCTGGGAGGAGGGACGGGTAGACGAAACCGGGGGTAGATGGGCTAGCAGCGGGGAGGGTCCACATTCACTCGAATCCAAGTGGGCCAAGGGCTCAAGGCGCGAGGTCCCTGACTCGACGGCCGGACCGTGGCTATTGACCCAATTTTGACAATAAAGATTGCGGATACGCACCTCTTCGGAAAAGTCGCCGTCGGTTGGCAATAGAGGCACATGCAGCTGCAGGCTTTGGCCGTAGAGTGATTGGCCCCGCCGATCAGTCGATTGGTCTCCGCTATGCGATAGCGCGGGAGTTGACGCCAACTCTGGCGTAGCGCCTTCATGACTACCGTTACCTTCCGTTCCGCAGATGTCACTAAAATTAAGCGGGGCTTGCTCCTCTGTTCCATCGGATGATTCCGATGGGTTAGCTGAGGTCTCCAGAATTTTGGGGGCAGTGTGTGGGTGAATGGGACTTACATCGGGGTCTTTAACGGGTGATGGGGTCAGACGTGAGACGGGAGTTACCGATCGGTCCGGCTCGTTAATGGGGTCAGCGGCCGATGCGGGTGCTGATATGTCAGCTGGAAAGGGATACACCACCCCCGGGCGTAGCGGGCGAATCTCCCGAGATACCGGTAGAGACTCATAAGTGGATTCACTTGGGTCAGAGATTGACCTGGAGTGATGGGGGTAGTCACAAGTCAGACCAACTAGGCCATTTGATGGGTTGCTGCCTTCCATGGTTCCGAAATTAAATAGTAAATAAGTAAAAATATCGCCTGTAACTGGAGTATTTTATACTCATTAGAACGATGCTTTAGAGAGCCAATGCCTGTAGAAGTTATGCAAAGCCAAGCGACAGGGTATTGGGTATCGTCTGACTTGGTGACGGCTGAACGGAATAAGAGTCAAATAGGTATATAAGGAGGAAGAAGTACGGCCAATTGTAGGTTAGCTTGTAAGTATACAAAAGATAATAAACCAGTCGAGTCCATGATATACAGTCACAGTGGTATAATGGCTAGACTACAAACGCAGAGCAGAGAATAGTCATAACAAGCCGACTAGATCCCCAGGAGTAGCAGTGGGCTGGAATAGGCGGTGAAGAGTAATGTAAACGAAAGAGTCACTCACCAGATAAAAAAATTGGGGCGGATATACCTTGGTAGATGGCTAGATTCCGGTTACCTGGCACGAGTTGAGTGCGGTGATGCTATTCAGTGGTGGGGCCTCCCCTAGCTAATGAATAGCAATGCGGCTAAGCAAAGACCTTCGTTCAGGAGATGGGGATGACTGCCAGCCATGATAGAATCAAAAAAATACATACAAACAAGCCAGGGGTATGGGGAAATATAACCAAAATGAGTGGGGGTATACAGCAAGTGGCGGGAATAATCGTGCCGAAGAAACCGGATACCAACGGTGTATCTGTGGGATGAAACGCAGGCTTGTTAATGCACTGACGCCGTCGCCACCTCAGCGGACCTGCCTTTAAAGCTGGCCAACGTTTAAAGCCCAGTTAATATCCAATGAGACAATGCCTATTAATAGTTTTTGGTGTACATGGTAACCAACACTCATGGGAAAGCTAACTTACCGGATTGTGGGTACGGCGTTGATGTCCGTGGGAGGATGGTGGGTATATCTTTGTTCAAGATAACATACAAAACTCGGTAGCCAGTGTGACCTGTAGGTGTCTGTGTGTTTCCAATCAGTTTTTTTTAATACAGGGGTATTATGGAAAATGGGCGCCAATGTGGAGTTGGATATATAGAAACGCCGGATAATGCTGACTCAAAATATGAACACCATCAAGCAGGCTAGTCAGGATAGAATATTAAGACAACGAAGAGTTTAAACACTGAGGGCTGTATGGTAATGCAGAGAGAAAAAATAAGCATGAAAGAGAGTAGGGATACAGATATTTACAGGAACATAAACTATATAGGCCAATTTTTATGAGATAATAATGTAGAGGCAAAAGATGCCAGTCCGAAGGTCAGGGAAGCGAATGGTTTTTATTGAAATAGTAAATGACAAGCGGCTATTAGGCGTTGGGGTAAGGGAGGGAGGGGAGGAGGATGCCAAAATCACAGAAGGAAAACTACGAACAATTGAAGGAGACTGGCCCCACCGAAACAATTGGGTTGTCGGGTAAAAGTCATAGTATGGCTCCTACACATGGGGCAGTGGGGAAGCCGATGAACCAACGGTATATGGACACAGGTCCTGTTCTGTACCACGCTATGTAACGGGGTTTTGCTGTTTCCGTCTACTGCTCTCTATCTAGGCCAAAGACCGGCGGCTCGTATGTTAGTCTGTGGATGTGGGTTTTACGGTGCCACTTAGGGATGCCCCTTTAAGGGTCGCGCCGTCAGTCCTTCGGGCATTCATACTCTCAGGGTTCGTTCCATCACCTTCCCCTTCCTCCTCCCTCTCTCGTTTCTCATTATAGAGCTAACGTGGAAATGATGTTACTGTTTTTACGGATATTCCCATGTCGTTTTGGTCTCAGTCGCCATATCGGTTTATAAATGGGTATGTAAATACTGAGGGCCACTAACCCAATTTTACTGACAATACTTGTTAACAATATAGCTGGTTGGATATCCCAATAAAAATATTGGATAGTTGGTCTGAGTGTATACACCATTTGAGCAGTAAAGTACATGGTAGGTGGCCAAGCAATCCCTTCCTCTACCTCTCCAGCTTCAACACCCCCAATAACGGAAACCTCAGTTCGCCTGTTCCCTTTTCGGTCGCACATTTAAAGTTCCGAGACTAGACTGTGCACTGTCGTTGCGTAGCCGAGTGGCTGAGAGTCGGTGGACAATGTAGAATTCCCAAACCAGCCAGCTACCTAATTTAGTTTTTGGGTGTAAGTCTCGAGTCTTTTTTTTTCTAGTCAATACCTCTCCTAAAAATGTAATTTATTGTTAGCATGAAAGTGTCCCCGGCGGGCCACCCATAGACAAAGGTTGTAGAGTTATACACTTCAACAATTTCTGACCCGGAATAAGAATATAGTCCAAGGACTATATAATGGTGAACATCAATTAGGCCATTTGATAACATTGGTCATTTTTAGGACTAAATATGTCTGTTTTAAAGCGCAAGTCCGGTAGCTTCAGCTGTGAGCGACATTGGTCATCTCCGTGGTGTTTTTATTACGAAGTAAATTTCCAGCTACGCGTCCAATCTACCTGTAGTTATTGAATGGGCACCCGCTACATCTCTGGACTACAATGCCGAAATGGCAATTAATCTAGATACCATTAGAAATATATGGCCTATTACCACCATAAACTCTCTCCGCTAATGTCCTTTCCTAGTGGGCTCTCTAGCGCCAAGGCATAGCTACGCACGGAAATTGCGTTAAATCCGTGTAAACTTATAAGGCTGGGGTGAACCCTTCCTCCTCATTACGAATCTTATACAGAAGTATAGGGGTTTACGTTGATGACTTGCCAAGCCCATCACAGATTCTCCAGCCCTCTACCCCACCCCTTCCAGCTGCTAAAGTATTTCCCCCAAATTGTAACCATGTGCCCTTTGGGAGTCGGCACTCTTTATATCAGTTACCTACCGTCGTAAGTAACTTAGTGGGGACGGTTAACCACGGAATAGTCGCCCCCATCTGGGCCCCCGATAGTATTGTCGTCTCCATAACCACACCCATTTTTAAAATCTCTACAGCCTTGGCCTAAGCCACCTTCCTATATCAGCTCACTATGTAACCCAAATATATTTGTTAGCGGAATCCCACCAACCTAGCTGGTATTAACCATGCAGTTCATTTGTAAGAGCTGAATTGCTCCTACGGGTTGAACAAATAGCCCTCGACTCCATGGATGAATGCAACTGTCGCCTGGCTAGTCTCCCCGAAATGTAATCCCGCCTTTACCGAGCGAACATAATGGGCCTCTTCCACCATCTCTGATAGCCACATACTGTCCAGCTGTAAGGCTGCACTGTATTGCGCCAATGGAGAAATTAATCATTTATCACCAATCCGTAATATCCATCGGGAGTGCTCATTCGCATTATAGGATTTTATTTCGTTTAGCCTAATAGACTATAATTAAGTGAATTGGTAATCATGTCTAGAGGGTATTTGTCGACCAGAGTGCTAGATTCGTCGGATACCAATGTTTCTATAAATTACCTATTTATCCCAACTGAACTCGAACATTTGTCCAATTTCAGCGATCTGGTCAATTGAGCCCCATCCTTTAGGCTATACAAACTGTAATAAGACTAACTGTAATAAATTATAATCACCGTTACTTAAGTGGTGGGCTCACAGCCCCAGCCTCCACCGCCAGGTGTCAAAATGCGCAAGCGATCGTGGGGAGCCATAAGACAAGTGTTTTTTCCACCCAAGGCCAGTCGACGGTAGCGCCGGCCTTGACTACCACTTACCCCTTCCTCTTTCCGCTCGTGACCTTCCCCCCTTTCCACCACCCGCAACCAGTGATTTTCGCCGCGTTGCCCCGGCTCCCCCCCAGCCAGGCCGTAGGGTTGAAACACGCGCCGTTCGGATAAAATAGATACTTGGATGAGTTCGAGGAATTCCAAGTCACGGATCAGGCCGTTGCCTCCCCGGTAGAGACCCCGCCCCCCTGAGTCGGGCCGGATACTGAATTCGTGGAGTATGACCGGGTAGCGTCTTTCGAGGATTTCGGGGTCGGTGATGCGGGTATTGGTCATGTGCGTATGGACCCCATCGGTGCCTGCCCACGAAGGGCCGGCTCCACTCCCACCGGCGATGGTCTCATAGTAACCCCAGCCGTCCCCATCACTCTCCGCCTCCGCCTCCTCCTCCTGCTGCTGCTGCTGCTGTTGGTGATTATTGCCGGGATCATGGGCCTCGGAAGGTTTGGCCAGGTCTGGTTGAGCGGGGGATGAGGATTTGGACGGGCCCTTCCCGAACGTCAGGTTATTCATATCGCCCTGGGATGCCGCACAGGCCCGGAAGGCCTTAAATATCACGTCCACGATGCGTTGGGAAGTCTGGACGTTACCCCCAACTACTGCAGCCGTGGCCGAAGGGCACAGGAGCGATCCTTCAGGTAGGATAATCCGGACAGGGTTTAGACACCCCTGGTTTAGGGGAATATCCGATTCCACCATGCACCGCAGGCAGTAAATTACGGCGCTGTAGGTGATGGACGACGGCGCATTGAGATTGCCGTAGACTTCGGGGGAGGTACCCGTAAAGTCGAACACGGCCTCACCATCCCGACTTTCCCCGCCCTGGGGATCGATGGTCACCCGGAGGGAAATTCGGGCCCCATTATCGAGAAAGTCCTCCGCAATCAGGGCTTGGCCACCGAATTTCTGGAAGGTGGTCCGCAGTAGTTGGCGGATAGCCGATTCGGCGTTGTCCTGTATGAAATGCATATAGGCGTGCACCGTGGGTCGGCCGTACTCAATGACCAACCGGCGGAGGAGGTCGATGCCCCGTTTGTTGGCCGCTATTTGGGCCTTGAGGTCGGATACATTATCCCGCAGACACCGAGTGCCACTACACTTGGGGTACTGGGCCGGTTTGACTACCAGAGCGTCGGTCAATTCGGCCAATTGGAATACCCCCCGTTCCACAATTTTAAAGGCGGTAAAGGCCGCCCCTTCCTCGTAAAGTTCCCGCGACGTGGGGGGCATGGAACCAGGCAGAATACCGCCAATATCAGCGTGGTGTCCCCGGGAGGCCACAAAAAACACGATGCGGTCGTCCTGGAATACCGGTGTAATGACCGTCATGTCGGGCAGGTGGGATCCGCCCGCCTGGGGATGGTTAGTCAACAGCACATCTCCGGCATGTAAACCATCGGGCCCCCAGTGCTTAATTTGGAACTGCACGGCGTGGCCAATGGAACCCAGGTGAACGGGGATATGGGGGGCGTTGGCGACCAGACTCCCATCCGGGCCAAAAATAGCGCAGGAGAAATCGAGCCGCTCCTTGATATTGGTGGAAATGGCCGTTTTTTGCAACGTTCGGCCCATTTGTTCGGCGATACTCATGAACCGGTGTGAGAAAACGGAGAGTTGGATGGGATCACAGACTATAGGTTGGTCGTCCTGTTTCTCAGGTGGACTAGTGGGTGAATTAGTGGGGTCCTCGGCCACTCGCTGAAGAACCAAGTGCTGCGAAGTCACCACCGTTTCCCAGCCCGGCTCCACAATAACGGTGAACGTGGGGTCAATCACCACCGCTGGCCCTGTAAACACGTCACCCGGTTCCAGGCGATCGACCAAAAGCACCGGGGTCTGTGGATCCCGGCCAGTGGCAAAGTACACCGAAGTATACCGGTCGATTTTCTCATTTGTGACATCGGCCAAGCAATGGATTCGTCGACGGGGTAATGTGGCCAAGTCGACGTAGGGCGTGGCACTCTGGTCCGTGGCGGAGGTACTGCGGCCCACCCCGTGGATACGGATATCGTTGACCAGAATATCCCGATCCGGAAAGTGAAACCCGAACTCCTGCTGGTAGTTACTCTCAAAAGGGGTGACGAAGTCCCAAGCGGCCCGTGGGGTATCCGACGACCCCTGTACATCGGCGGGTGAGGTCATCATGTCCCCGTCGGTACCTTGGTAGTGCAGATTGAGATAGGGGACCACTGAGATACGGTCATCAGGGAACCCCTGTCGCCTTAACTCCGCCCGGCAGGTTTCCTGGAGGTCGGTGATGCGTTCCACCAGCTCCTGGCTCAGACCGTCTCGCTGGAGCATGAGGGCACAGGGCTGTTGGGTTTCGTGGACTACGTCGGCCAAGTTGAGACCGTAGGCCGACAGGATAGAAGCGTGACGGTGTACGAGTACGCGCCGGATGCTCAGCAAATCAGCGATGGCACAGGCATGCTGACCCCCCGCGCCGCCAAAGCAGGTTAAAATATGTCGCGAGGAATCGTACCCACGGGCTTCAGTAAGGGCCCGGATGGGTCGGCTCATGGCCTCGTTGGCCACTTTAATGAATCCGTAGGCCACCTCATCGACGGATTGCGGCGACGTAGTGGTACCGGATTCGCCCCCATTGGTGTCCATATCGGCCAGGAGTTTTTCGAATAACTGGACGGACACTTCGTGATCGAGGGGCTCATCCTCCTGGGGACCGAATATTTTGGGAAAATAGTCGCTGACCAACCGACCTAGCACCAGGTTAGCATCGGTTACCGTCAAGGGTCCGGATTTACGGTAACAGGCCGGCCCCGGGTGGGCTCCCGCGCTCTCGGGGCCAACCACAAAGAGACCATTTCGGAAGAACAGGCGGGAACCCCCACCCGCTGCGACGGTATGTATATCCAGCTGACGGGCCTGAATCGTGATCCCGGCCGTGGTTGTCTCAAATACGTGGGAATACGAGCCGTCGTAGCGAGACACATCGGTACTAGTCCCACCCATGTCAAAGCCAACCACGGGGGTTGGGTCGTCCGCATTCCAGGATGTGAGAGCACAACCCACCACCCCGCCGGCCGGTCCGGACAGAATGGCCCGGAATCCCGTGAATTGATCGACGGGAGTAAGCCCGCCATCGGATTGCATAAATTGCACCGAAACCCGGTCCAGTAGATGCTGGTCGAACCCCTGGATAAAACCCTGTAGGTAGCGCTGGATCCCGGGGGTGAGGTACGCATCCGCGCAGGCTGAGTTACCCCGCGGAACGGCCTTGATCATGGGCATCAGTTCATGACTGAGGGTAATTTGGGTGAATCCCACGTTAGCCGCCAATTGGCCTAGAGTACGTTCGTGATCCGGGTAGGTATAGGAATGTAGGAAGCAGACGGCAATGCTGCGGTAGCCCGCGTCGAACAGGTCAGTCAGTTGGACGCGCGCGGCATCTATATCTGTTTAATATAACAAAGACAGCGGATAGCAATACACGCCATGGGGATAACCCTGGTTGAGGGGTGCAAGTTAGTATGGTGAAACCTAAGTCGATGGCAATGACCAGGATATTTTAAACACTCGAACCAGGCGCATTCAACCGTAAATGTTATCAATGTGCAGGTATTCAGGTAGGCAATGCAGGCTTGTAAATAGCCTAGATGACTCCATAGGGTGTCAAACAGCGAAGATAGCTGGTGGCACTTACCTAGAGTCGTCAGTACTTGGACGAGCTCCCCGGAGATACCATAAACGCAGTCCTTGGGCTTGTTGGCGGATCGTACGGCTGGCTTGGTGCTGCCCGAGGTATGTCCCAAGAGGGTCACACTAAGGGTTCATTGCAAAACACACGGTCCATATATAAGTCAACAGCCGTGTGAATAATCCCAGCCAAGAATCGTGAATTGAATAAAGGAAATGCACTGTCAGTTTTGTCCCTTTGTTAAAGTATGTGAAAATTGGAACATTTAGGGACGTTTGGATGGGCTCAGTAAGTGCATGGATTTACAAGCAACAAGTCACATGGGTCGTCCTTACCGTTCATTGATTTCCACCACTGTTTCGTACAAAACGCCGGGTCGCTGAATAGCCAACTCAAAAATCTTAGGGCGGGCCTGGTTCCCAATGACCAGCAGGTCCTAGATAAGACAGGATCAGAGGCAAGTGGCAGCATGGTGGGGGGGTGGCAAATTCAAATAACACATGGCTGGAGTTAAACATCATGCAACGAGTCATACAGTTGGCATGTTAGGGACTAAAACAGAGGTCACTGGGTCAAATATGGCCCAGTCCCCTCAGAGCAGTCCAGAAGTCCACCGACAGGCTGGTGGGTATTGTGGTTTTACCTTAAAACCGCGGGTAATGAGCAAGGCACACCGTTCCCCACGCCGCTCCAGTAAGGCATTGGTGGCCACGGTCGTGCCCATTCGAATGGAACGAATGAGGGAGGTGTCCAGAACCCGGTGGCGCGGGAACGGCTCGCCCGTTACGATTTCGAGGATACGCCGGATGCCTTCCCGAGGCGCATCGTCGTAGTTGAGTGGGTCCTGACTGAGTAGCTTAATGACGAGGCTCGGGGTAGCTCCCGTGTCGACCTCCTCGTAGCGGGCGTAACAGTCGGTGAAGGTGCCCCCACGGTCAATGCAAATGTCAAGATTCCGAACCTGGGCCATGTGGTAAGACGAGGGTAGGAGAATATTATATAAATTGATGAAGTAGGCGCGAAGTTAGGGAGGGAGAAGTGCACGAAGGGTTAGAATTAAGTAATTGATAGAGAAGGTAGTGAAACCAAGCAGGGGTCTCAGTTTTAAGTCCGGGTCCGGGCCGAAGGGTCGGTATTAAATAAGCCTCCTCATAATATTGTCGAGGCCGGGCACCTGGCTTTTAGAGTATGGTGGGCGGTTCTAATTCCTCGTGACATGGACGGGGGAACTTGGCCATCGGATAAGGGCCTGAGAAGAACCCAAGGCTGAGACTGAACTGGGGGGTTGCTGTGGTCAGCGTCAACCAATCCTGGGTGACGACTGTGACTGGTATACGCACCGTCACGCATACTGCGAATCCCACGTATAGGACCCACTACTCCCTACTATGAAGCATAAAGTGGACATGTGTCCCCATGCTTTTCGTACCGACGGGCCTTAAATTAGTCACTCCTAAACAATCGACCGCTACGCCCAATGGCGCCCACATTGCCACTTTGCTGCGCCAAATGCTTTACTTTCCCATTACCCATTCGGCTTCATCTTGCCAACCTGACTTCTCTATATTTTATATTTAATGGCGAGGGGGCCGCAACTAGCGCTCTAAGGTAGCTTACATAATCTCTGAGTCTAGAGATATACTGTTAAGACCCGGCAAACCGGTGTACTAGTAAAATACAGCACCGGATTAGGATGTCACAGATCTCGACGGGAGGTTCGGCTCGATCATCGGATCCTCGGGGTTTAGGGAGGGGGATGGCGATCAGGTAGGTTAGGTGGGCCCGGCGGTAAGCAGTAAGAATGGCACATTTTAGGGTTTCCGCCGACTTATATAGATCAAGAGAATATAAATGTAAGAATTAAATGGCACGCGTTGGTGCAGATATCTTAGTGTCAATTAGCAATTAATAAAAGCGAGTGAGCTAAGAAAGGATTTAAGGGAATCTAGATATTCTTCGCAAGCCAGCCGGAACTGGATGACTTGTTGGGGTTGGTGGGAAGCATTATTTGGACAAATTCACTATTAGTATATAGTTCTTACTAATTGGACTGCGGGAAGTTATAGTTAGTTGTATGTAAAAGATCCAAGAAAATACTCGATTAGACTAGAGAAATCAAAGAACGGTAGCTCGGCCCATCCGTATTCTACGCCGCTGGCACAGTTAGTCAGCAAGATTGCCAGCCGTACTCTGATAAATGGAAGCGGGGGTCATGGTATATGAATTGCCAAGGGATGCAAGGAAACTACCGAATAAATGAATATGATGCAGGGTATGGTTAGTGACTAACCACGGGCCTCAAATATTTCTAAAGACACTGGGCTATGTAAAGGGACAAGCCGACCGTGTCTATTGGGGCTTTATCTCTTCCTGCACTACGCACCAACACCGAAGGGTTTTATAGTAAATAAGCACAGTGCTGCATCAGGTATGAAAGGGGCCTGAGTTGGGGTCTATTAGGTTATAGATATTCCGATAAAGGGCAGGGATGAAACTCGGCCAAAACTGCAAAGGATTGTGGGCTGCGTATCAATAGATTAGAGCCGGGGAATAGCTGGACACGACAGGAAAAATCGGTCTCGGCGACTAAGTGTTTCATTGTAGCTAGACTAGGCTACTTCATTCTACCCTACCGAGTTTCCCGCTATTAGAGCCAACCCAGTACATTGCTGACATGGGGGTCGGGGCGGATAGTTTGGGACGGTGGTTCCCTAGAACCATTATTTTTTATTTATTGTATAGGTGTATAGAAGGGGTCGTTTTGACTAATGTAGGTAATGTGGCTATACTGTTACTCCAGTGGATCGTATCGCACGATTCGTTGAGCGATTTTTTTTTTTCGATTTGGGTTTAATTTCTAAAGATGACCATAATACTATTATTTAGCCACAATGGATAGGCAGAGACGAGTTGTGGCCGACTAATAGGCAATGCCAAAGCTGTCATTACTAATCGCCTTCTTATAAAGAGTTATTAAAGTAAGTTTCAGTCGTATGGAAACAGGCCTACAGTCTGCCGATTCTATTCATTCGTCACAAGTAAATAAATACGTAAATGACATTCACTAAACCTATGCTATAGTGAGTTTCTGTCCCTCTTTTATTAGAGGCAGTCACTTGGTAGAAAGCGGCGTAAAGTCTTCGGTCTTCTAGCTGGCATAGTTGGACTGCGCAGTTTGTGGGCGGATGAGGAGGGAGCGCGTCTTCCCCAGGTGAAAATCTATCGAAAGTATGTCTTGTACCCTTCCCCGCATACCCTATCCCTGACCGATGCCCTGAAAACTACCCTTTTTATGAGATGATCCGGTCCGCCTGACAAAAATTAACCAGGTAGATTCACCATGATTCTCATCAGAGGAAGTACGATCAACCCTGACACGGCGATGGCCGTGAATAGTGCAATGCAGCAATACCCGTATACATTATAATTTTGATGACCAGGGCATTCACGGTTGTTAAAGTTCGTGATCCAACTTCTGGCCAACTTGGCTAAACATGTACCACATTTCCTCATCGGTCGGTGTCTGGGCTGGGGAAACTCTGAGCTATTTTAATCACTTTTTCTACACCATGAAGGGTACATCTATGTGAGCAATTAGGGCCTTTTTTGGGGGGGAAAGGAGTTACAGACAACAGGATCAGTGAATAGCCTTTTTGGCTGAGCCGCGGAGATCACCGCTCGGCTGAAGTGGGTTTAAGTCTCAAAAGGGTAGGTCCTGTATTCCTGGCTATTGCTGTCACTATCCACTTCCAAACCGGACGTTTGATGAGCACTAAACGGGGATGAGCAGGTTAAAGCACATTCTAATTCTCGGTGTTGGTTCCCATTATCTCTCATTGGTCGTTTCGCTAACCATTAGACACAAACCACACCTATAATTCAGCCTGGAGAACTAATGCCGCAGAATTCCATCTAGAATGTTAGGTACCTATAAACTAGGATCCTGCGTCCATCTCCGTAACAAGACTAGTAGAAAACTAAATTACTGTATCTACTTTATTGTTAGGCCGACAGCATCATCCTTAAATGGAATACCGATAGCCCTCATTCACTACCGAATATGGGACCAGCTGTTCTGCTTACCTCGGGAGCCCTTAACCACCCATTGGCCCGCAGTTGCGGTATACCAGTTTTTACCGGGATAGACCAGGCTGGTACGTTTACAGTATCATATAAAATTGACCCCTCTAGCTAAACTTACCACACCCATCACCTGTCGACCAGGCAGCAGGAGTCTTATATCCGAATTTAGACGTTTCTCCAACGGACGATAACAGGACAACCTATCCGAATGTTTCTACATATTCTATTCCGAAACATACGTTGCCTCTCATGGTGGAAATACCATCCGCCCCTCTGGAGCAGGTGGGCGGTTTACCAGGCGGTCATGGGCGGAGTGCCAAAAAGGGAAAGGTAAACCTACCCTTCCTCCTCCCCCCCTTCGATTATTATTTTTTTACTACCGCGTGCTTTGGTCGAAGATTACCCGGCCGGATAGTCCGGTGATTGGCACAACCCCCTAAACTAAGAATCGAATTTGGGATTGATGGGAAAAAAGGCAACTAAGCGGATCTTGACCAGTAGCCAACGAATTGGCAGGATGAAAGCAGCCTTTTAGACAGTAGATTAGGCCAAAGACCAGTTGATATCAGGGTCTAGTGGCCTGTAGAAAGAGACCCTGCCATTTCGTTGAGGTGCCAAAGTATAGGAGGGGCGAATGGAGTGGACGTTAAATAGGGCCCATTACACCAATTCCATTAAACGGTGCTAGGTTATAATTTGATTTAGTGCCACAGTTTACTGCTACTGGGGCACACTATCGCCCACTATTCTGACACTATTTGTCCACCTGATACCGAATTCCCGTGTAGTAATGATCCTGGTTCGGCCATCCTTTTGAGCTAGATAAATCCCCCGGTTGTTGGTCACGAACTGATCGCCGTACATGTATGTTTTTCGTTAACTAATGGGTTCGAAAATAGTTCACCACCCGCGATCGCACTGTAGCCTTAATTAGGGGTTCCCCAGCGCTGAGAAAAATACATAAATCGAACTCAATTGGCTCAATTCGCTTACTCTTATTACGGACGACTTCCCTGGAGCCATCATCTCCCATTGTATCTAGGATAGTTCCATAGGCGTATCCCCTAGATCACCTCTGCCCTCATCGCCTATCCTTCCCCTTTTCCTCTACCTTGCATTTGGCGAATTATCTTCTTGCTTTCCCATATGGGTGATTGATTTACATGGGCGGGAGGGGGCATTTCAGGCTGGATCCGGCATCTTTA
This sequence comes from Dimargaris cristalligena, assembly GCA_027576995.1. Taxonomy (NCBI): domain Eukaryota; kingdom Fungi; phylum Kickxellomycota; class Dimargaritomycetes; order Dimargaritales; family Dimargaritaceae; genus Dimargaris; species Dimargaris cristalligena. The sequence continues at coordinate 19,685 of JANBQC010000055.1, forward strand.
GGCGAGGTAAGTTAGAGAAACTGGATGGATTTGCCGGCACTCTATAGATTGACAGCCCTAGTGTTTCCCACTGTAAAGCTATACTTAGACCCTTATATTGGATAACAATGTCAGCTGTTCGACGTTGATACTACACCGTATAACATATATATAAGCTGGTCGGTCCCTGGCTTTCAATGCGTTATTCGTCGATCTGTTTTCGAAAACCTCCAGCGCCTGGTTTGCGGAATCTATTTCTAACTCCGACCCATCAGCCCAATTCCTATTTTAACCATCTGCTATTTTAAATATTTTCCTTATTCTTTAATTAGTGTAGTAAACACCCCTGTATATTTATACATGTTAATGCATTGCTGATCGACAACGACGTTATTCACGAGCACCCCTTAGTGACTGTATAAAAACAGTTTATCCTCTAGTGTACCTTTTATTATTTTAATACTATGGCTGCCTCGCCTCCCACCTCGTACACCGGCCGGCCTAGCGAACTTAGCCCAACGGAGCAGTGGACTATCCTGATTGTGTACAACTCCCTTGGGGTTATATCCGCCCTCTACATTGGCATCACCACGTACCTCTTCTACCGACTGGGCCTCAACATCCGGGAGATCCAACTCCGGTCCCGCGGGCTCATACTCCTCCAGTCCCTCTCCGTTTTGGGCTGGTCGCTCCTGGCCTCCTCCTTTAGCGGCCTTTACTTCATCGGCTACCCCTGCTTCATCCACTGGTGGGGCCTCAACTTCTGTGCTCTCCTCACGAGCTATGCCGTGGCCGCCCGGGCCCTGCGCTACATTTATTTAGTCAATTTTAATCACGCTAAAGCGACAACTAATTACAAGGCCGTCGCGACTGAGCCCACCAGGTTTCCGGGGGCACAGGATCCTTCAGCCACCTCCGCCGCCCTGGCAATTCCGGAGACACATACCACCCCCTCTCCCCACCGGGGTTTCCAGGTGTCCGTGCTCAATAGCCCCGGCGACGGTCGTCGAGTATCGGCCCCCGCGATCCAAACCCGGGGCTTTCTGGGACCCTTTATCAACCGTCACCACCGTTTTTTCCGGACCGACCGGGGCCTTATCCGTGTCCTCTTAATCCTCGGATTGGTCCATTTCCTGTATGTGTTCTTTGTGCAGATTTTCTCCCATAATTTTACGTTGATTCCCCTGGCCCTGGACTGCAACTTCACTTGGGAGTACTCCGTCACGTTTGTCTGGATCGGCCTACATACGTTAGTGGCCTTCCCCATCTTAATTTACCACCTGTGGGGCCTATCGGATCCCTACGGTATTTGTCGGGACCTGATCTTTTATTCCGTGTGGGTGTCCGGGAGTTCCGTGATGTTCTTTTTATGGGAACTGGTACCCTCGCGTGTAGGAGCCCTCTTCGGCCGCGTCATGTGGATTTTTCTGGTGGTCAATGTCGTGCATACCTCGTCGGTCACCATGCCGGTGGTCAAGGCCCTACGGGAACAACGTCGCCGGCGCTACGGACTCGCCGGGGAATGGGAGAAAGCTCCGGTGGGGGTCGGCGGGGACCGCAACGAAGCGGGCCAGGGAGAAATGATGCCGCACCCGGAATCAACATTTGAGCCGGCGTTCCTGCGGATGCTCAACAGTAACGAGGGCCTGGATACCCTCCGGGCGTGGGCCAGCGACTGCTTCTGTATCGAGTTGGTTTACTTTTTGGAGGAGTACCAGGAGCTTAAACTATTCCTGGAAGGGACCTTTGCCCTGCCCCATTCGGGCAAAGGCGAGCTTCCCCGCTCTTCAGTTTTTAACGAGTCGAGCCCCAGCTTCGTGGCACCCAAAGAAGGCCTGAACTCCCTTTCTCTGTCATCCATGACAGCCAGCCATTCTTTCCAATCTGCTTCGGCGGGCCTGGCGTTCTCCAACGACTCGTTTTCGATCCACCGAAGCACTACCTTCTACTCACTCGCGGAAGGTATGCCGATTGAACAACAGTACCACCTCAGTCGGCTTTCTTCCAGTATTCGCGAAACCTGGGATCTACTGGATGATTCCAAGACAACGGACCTGATTCGCACCCAATATCCCGTAAGCGCCAAGGCCGCCCTCAAGCTGGCCTACCTGATGTTTTACCAACGCTTTCTCGATTCCATGTCGGACCTGCGCGTGCATGTGAGTGACCGGCTGCTGGCGGGTATCGGTCAGGAAATCATGGCGGGCCACTTTCCCATCACCGTTTTTGATGACGTGTACCAGGATGTGCTGATGCTGCTTTATGTCGACGTCTATCTCAAGCTCCGAAATGCAGCATAGGTAGATGATGCTATTTAATATAGTGCCTTAGAATTGCTAAGCGGGTGGATTTAAGGTTTGCGTTCTAGGGCAATTTACGCTCCGTGAAAAGGGTGGGAATCTAATATAATGGCCACGCACCGCCTTCGGCTAATCTTACCCTGCGACCTTATACTGGTCCAATTGTAAACTAAATAAAAGTTTTAAAATATATTCGCACAATTGGTTTATTGATTTGAGTTTGGGTTCAAAATGAAGTGATATTACAGAAATGATAATGGAGAGGGGGGTATTCTGGGTAGTGGAGCAGTGTGCTCCGAAGGGGGATGATGGGTAAACTAAGGGGCCAACGGGGATTTATGGGCCGAATGCAGCCCCTTTTTCGGATGAGTAACGGAATTACGGTATGAACGCAACTGCCTAGGCCCGTTAAGGACGGGAATGGTACCCCATCACCATCCCCATTCCCAGGACAATAGCCCAGTTGGTAGATACCATCACAAGCAAATCGCCCAGCCGGGGCAGAGAGAGGAGGACGGCAGAACTAGTGCTCCCGATCCTCGAGCTCCTGGACCATAATGATGGCCGAAATCACCAGGAATTCTTTAAATCCGGGGGTCCAATGCGAGTCGGGGAACAAATCAACGCTAGCGCGGGTTTTGGAGAAGGCCTTCTTACTGATGGCAGCCACCTGCTTTCCCGAGTCGGCGGTCACACAGGAGTAGTTATGTTTAAATATGGCGGCACTCTTCCAGTGGTAGGTCCGGCAGTTGTACACAAACGTGAACACCTTGCCACTGAACAGGGACCCGTTCTTGAGGGTAACGGTGAGGTTGTAAAGGGGACTCTCGAAGACCAAGGTGGAGGAGAAGACTTTGGACTTGTACTCCCACTGGACCTGCTGGGTGCGGAGGTCCTCGAGGAACTTGTTGCCGAAGGTGGAGTGCCGGCGAAGGATGAGCTCGGCATGGTCCTTGTCGGGGCCGATGTATTTGGACGAGCCGAATATTTTGTCGAGGAAAACGATAAAGTGAATCGGCGGTAGGTCCAGGACCTGCGGCACCATGCCGAAATCGGCTTCGGGGTACTGTGCGAGCATTGGGGGAAACGTGGAAAATGAAGGGAAGGGAGGGAGGGGATTGCAAAAAGGGGCGATAAAGTAAGTCGCAGGCACTGGACGCAGGACTAAGAAGCTAAAACCCTACCGGCGATAGGGCGGGACTAAGGTAAAAGAATAGGAGTCTAGGGTTGGGGGTTAAAACTCCGACCGTGGGTTTAAGAACCATTATGCGGTACTGAACCCCCCTTATCTTTATGTGGGTATATATATATGTGGATATAGATAAATACCTACCGACGAGACGTAGGCCCGGGTAGCTGTTAGTAATACCTTCACCAGCGAGTGTCGTAATCCGGTCTTTTTCCGGCCTAGACCAGCGCTAATTTAGCCGAAAGAATACGGGGCTCCCATGTGGAAGAGAGTGGGCGCCTCCGTGGAAGTCCGCCGGGTTGATGCAGCCGGTTCTAGAAGGCGGTGGTGCCTCAGGGGATAGGAGGCTTAGGCCTGCGGGGAGTCTACATGGCCATCTCCCAAGTAATAAAACTAGCGGGACATTAACGAGCAAGGTTACTGGGGTGAAGAGCAGTGAAGTAAATTAGACCCCTGCCTTCAGGGGAGGAGGGCATTGGCTAAATACTGCTTGTCAATTGGTGTGGTGATTGATTTAGCTGATATTCGGAACAACGTGGGTGGTGGATGGATGGGTTCTTATATCACCCATTCATTAAGTTCATTGAGAGAGGAGTTAGAGGAAAACCGAAAGGATGTACTGGGTGGGGCCTTCCAAATAGAATCCTCGATTTTCCTGGTAACATTCCGCATTATTTTTATAAACCCGCCCTTTACCTGCGGGGATGACGGCTCAGGTAGATCTGTATGCCCAACAGAATTCAGCGGAGAAATAGGATGGGCGAGTTCCTTCAAAGATGTCCCTCTTAGATCATATAGCCGGTTTTACCAGCCTTGAATAAAAGCGGGTTTGCGGGCTGAGCCGCTTTGACCGTCTGATTCGTGGGCAACGGGGTTGCTGGGACAAATTAAAGGGACATGCAGCTGGGGTTTGTTATCTGAAATGCACAAACTGGGCCGATTGCCGAAACAATGCGCGGGATTTCCGAGTTTCGACAGTTGCTTGCGTATCGGATAGTCCGATGCCCAATGGGGAAAACTGGGGTATGCCGAATATTGGGTGTTTCTAGTGTCCTAACTGCCAGAGTATATATAGTTTTACCGGTATGCTCCCTTCACCATCTACTAGAGAGCCTCAAGGGTCGTCGAAGGAGTTGAAATGCTAGAGACTCTTGGCTACCAAGCTATATTCGCCATCTGCCAACCACCGCCGGGCAGGGAAGTAGTACTGCTATATCTATTCGGGACCTGCAACACTGGTCAGCAGAAGCCGTCGTTTTGGCGGTGGGACTCTCGGGACAACCCGTGCTAACCCCGTATCCAGGCCCGGGCGAAAGCGTAGGAGGTATTTTTCCCTTGCACCCAGTGATTGCAAGCGGCCATTGTTAACGCCCCCTGGGTGTGGGAAGGTAACGACGAGCCGTCATTGGTTTCTGGTGGCAGGGCGTCGGCTGACTAGTCTCCAGACCACTGGATTCCGCCACCCCTAGAGGTGATGTACACCAGTCCCAGTAGTACTAGAAGCTAGATAGTTTCGTCTGAACTGACCATACATGGTTGGTGGTTAGTAAGTAGTATAGCCTATATATTTATACACTGAAATCCGGGTTTTGCGGGAGAGACAGGGCAATTAAGTCACAATGACGATGAGTTTAGTTTGGCGGCGGGGAATGGAGTTTTGTGAGAGAACACCCCTCCATTTACACAGGGTATATATGTATTACTTTAGCTATTTTATTGATTTCAGGCCAGTAGGACAAGGAGGGCCTTTTCTAATTCCCATTTCAACGGATATAGTTTGATGCGCCCAGTGAAACGAGTGGAGCCGAGTGAATGTATAGTGTATTGTTTATAGCGTGAATATGATGGGTGGATATTGGTACCTTTTTTGGGCGTTGTGAAGGAAGAAGGAAGCCCCGTCAACACACTCCACCCGCCCCTGCTTTTTAACCCTATTTTCCCAAACGAACCACACACATTGCCAGAAAACTTCAAGCTCTCTCACCCTCCCCCGGGACATTGCTCATCTCGACCCTTGCTTGGCTGCTCTCCTAATATATATATATATATATATTTACGGTTAAAGAATTACCCCGGGCCAACTCCTTCATTTCCTATCCATTGGCACCTTCGTCCGCCTGGCCATCCGATCTCTCCCTCTCACCTTCTCTACCCACCCTCTCGAAACAAACTATCATGTCCCGCTCGCCTCCGGCCAACGGTGACTCCGGCCTGGGGTTGGTCGATCGCCCCCCCGTGTCATACCCTTCGCCGTCCCTTACGAAAACCACTGAGGTTTACCCAGCGACCGGTTCGCTCAACTCTCCCCGTTTCCCACCCTCCCCCGTTGACTTAACCCTATCGTCGCCCCATAAAGCTCATCCATCCCCATTGGCTCCGTCGTCGTCGTCGTCGTCCAGCTCCGAATCCCCGACCGGGGCTGCTCCCTTCCCTACACCCATTAGTACCCACATGGGCCCTAGCACATACACCCACAGCAACAGTAACGGTAACGGTATCCACCCAGGCCCAGCCGAGATCACCTCACCCATCTCGCCCTCCTCCCCGGACTCGAGCCACTCGTCTCCCGTTCTGTACCAAACGCCCCACCCGCCCTTTTCCTCGGGCCCCGCGGAGGCAGTATCCGGCCCATCCTCTACCCACCCCCACCGACATAGCCACGAGGGCAATGCTTCCGCGAACCCCTTTATCCATATCTCCGAGAGTGGTCAGCAATATATCACTACCGAGCGGGCCTGTCCCAAAGTGACGCCCCCGGCCGCCTATATCCCTACGGCTGACCAGTTCTTCGCCGATCCGGCCACCCGCACCCGCCCTAACACCGCTTTTTTGAAAGACCACTTTTTCCGCGAAGGTCGGCTGTCCGAAGCCCAGGCCCTGTGGATTATTCAGCGCGGTACCGAATTACTGGCCGCTGAACCCACTATGCTTGAGTTGGAGGCACCCATCACCGTTTGTGGAGACATCCACGGCCAGTACTACGATCTGATGAAACTATTCGAAGTGGGTGGCAGCCCTGAATCCACCCAGTACCTATTTCTCGGCGATTACGTGGACCGCGGCTACTTTTCGATTGAGGTTGGTTACCCGGATTTATTCCCTACCTATAGTATGTTATGCTCTTGTTTGGCCCGGACCATGTTTGTGGGGAAGGAGTACTTTGGAATCTTTGTATTAATATATATATATATATATATATACAAATATTTTTAAAGCGCCATGTCTGCCACATTGGAAGTCCCTGGCCCCCGCCCCTCCTGTTGGTACTTTTCTGGGCACCACTGAACAACGGGGCGGGGTAGTGGTATATCCGGCCCCTGACATGGTCCCATCTGCAACACCCGATCCCCTGAGAATGGACTTATTTGATTGTTGGCCGTTCTTTCCCCAATTGGAAGGCGGGGGTTTCCTTACTCACGTTCCCCTTTCGATCCCGAATTGATTTGATTTGGATATGACTAACCTTGCCTGCAGCACCATGTCTACTATGGCCTCACCTTCCCTATTTAGTGCGTCCTGTACCTTTGGGCTGTCAAAATCTGCTACCCGCGCACCTTCCACCTGATGCGTGGTAACCACGAATGTCGCCACTTGACCGAGTACTTTACCTTTAAGGAAGAATGCAAGCACAAGTACTCCGAGGCCGTCTATGAGGCCTGCCTCCAATCTTTCTGCGCCCTTCCGCTGGCCTGTCTCATCAACAACCAGTACCTATGTATCCACGGTGGCCTTTCCCCCGAACTGCACACTCTGCAGGACCTCCGGACTCTGGATCGGTTCCGGGAACCCCCGACCCACGGCCTCATGTGTGACTTGCTATGGTCCGACCCTGTCGAGGATTTCGGTCGGGAGAAGAACCGCCAATACTTTATCCACAACCATACGCGAGGCTGTTCCTATTTTTACAACTACGCGGCCACCTGTGCCTTTTTGGAACGCAACAATCTCCTATCCATTATCCGGGCCCACGAGGCCCAGAATCAGGGGTTCCACATGTATCGCAAAAACAAGGCCACGGGGTTCCCGTCGGTCATTACCATTTTCTCGGCACCCAACTACCTCGATGTCTACAACAATAAGGCCGCCATCCTCAAGTATGAAAATAACGTCATGAACATCCGGCAGTTCAATAGTTCCCCCCACCCCTATTGGCTGCCGAATTTCCTCGATGTGTTCACCTGGTCCCTCCCTTTCGTGGGCGAAAAAATATCCGAAATGCTCTTGGCCATTCTAAATATTTGCTCCGAGGCTGAGTTGGCCGAAGATGCTTCCTCGCACCCGCAGGACCTCCCAACCGGTGGTGCGGACGGCACCCAGTCCGCCCCACCGCCCGGTTCAGCACCAGCCTCCACCCGACAACTCATCAATGCCCTCATCGCCGACCCGGCTGAAGTGGAATTGCGCCGCAAGGTCATTAAAAACAAAATCCGGGCCGTGGGTAAAATGGCACGGGTATTCTCCGTACTCCGGGCGGAGTCCGAAAGTATCACCGAGCTCAAGGGCCTACTAGGGACCGAGCGTCTGCCGGTGGGCTCATTGGCCGCCGGGGCGGATGGTATTAAACGGGCCATTACGACATTCGAACAGGCCCGGATGTCCGATTTACAGAACGAGCGGCTGCCGCCCCCCATGCTATTTGGAGTGGGGAATATACTGCCGGAGGGGGGTTTACCTGGTCAGGGAATGGGAGCACACGGCCGGCCCAATAGCATCGTGTTCGGCGAGGGGATAAGCAGCCGGGCTAGCGCGGTCGCCGGTGCTAATGGGCTCCACCCATTGGTTCGGCCCCACAGTATGATGGCGGCCATACCGCCCTCCGCCGGACAGGGCGCAACGGACCCCGCCAATGACCAGGATTATTATCAGTACACACCCGAACATCACCGGCACCCCCAACAGTATGACCATAACACCCACCCGGGGGATGAGAATGAGACCTACGGCGACTATCGGACCCCGCTAGTACCCATGACCGGGGTTAACCGGATGGATATATCCACGACTGCCGTTGAGCAGCACTATCCTACCTCTTCCTCACCAAACGACCCTCAGCAGCATCGGACACACTATTCTGATTCCCTTGGTGGGGAAATGCACCCAACCCCTTCCTACCAATAGGCTTGGAACAATGGGGCTCTAATTGAGCTGGTATGGATGGTAATGGATACATTGTGCGCACCATCCCCCATCTCCCTCTTTTATCCACAGCCTGTTCCTCAATCCTACAATATAGCACCGTTGTCGCCTCTTCTATTCGTTTATTTATTTATCTCTGGGGATGGCGAATGGCTTAGCTGTTCTTTTAGCTTCATTTTATTTAGTTCATGATCAGTGTTCGTGGAAGGACTTGGAGAGCAGGGGTGTAAATTGGATATGCCCCTCTGTCTTTCTTAATGCTATTTTTCCGATCTCCTTAATATCTCCGGCGCTCGATGGGTAAAATCACCATCAGTTGTATTTACATCTGCCTGTCGTTCAATCGACCTGTTCTCATTGATTCACGAAAGGGAGGGGCTTCATTTTTCAATGTATTAATACTCTATCATTTATATATATATATATATATATTATTTTCCTCTCTGCTCTCTACATGCTTTTAAGTCCCAACGCTCATGTTTGATTTCTTTTTTCTTTTCATTTGAGACCCCTCTTTGCACTACTCACTCATTTTTACACATTACTTATCTCATCGTCTCCCAATTTCCCCTTAATGGGACCTCGTATGTTTTTATAGGTGAAATTTGGCATAACTAAATAACGAAAAATCCGTCGGAATGGAACCTGTCAACTATTCCAGTATTGAATTGTAATATTTAAATGGGGAGTATTAAATAGGTAATCTGCTTTAAGCCAGTATAGGCATGCCTTGTTAATAAAGACTGGTCTATTCACTTTTTGACACTGCCGGTAATTGCGGAACTGGGTTGGGCATGATTCCAATACAAGGAATTAATGCCTTACACGTACTGATTTTTGGCATAGTGAAGTAGAAATGCTATTTAAGCTGCTTGGTGTAAATTGTTCGCGACGGCAGTATTTGCCCTGAATATTCAACTGAAATGATCACCATGTAGGTATAACACGTAAATATCCGAGCTACAGTGGGATAATTTACTATTCCTGCATTGCCCGGCAACGGCAACAAAATGGTGATCCGGAAATAGGTCGCGTTTTTCTAGATTGATCCGGCTGCCTTTCCAACCTGTTGTTGGTATGTGTAGAACCACTTTCCAGAACACACGCATATAGACCGATGCAGGGCTACGTATCACGGACTCGAAATAAAGTAAACCGCTTCTTCATGTTTTCCGCCGTCAACGTAAATCAAACGAAATCATTGTTCTTTCTAACAATTCCAAAACTAAATCAAATAGTGGGCAGTACCACCCTAGAATTATCGGTTATTATGGGACACTCGTAGGAATTACCTTCGCTGGCACTTTGCGACCCATAACATGGTAGGCTAATGAATAACAGTTGAGGACATTCCACCACAATAAGTTAGTCGCACAGCCAATCCGGTTCATTTCGTCGCAGTATACTCTTAAAAATAAATTGGTAAATGGTGCCTCCAACACTTATTCGTATATGCTCCTTAAGGTCATCCACGTTTTTCGCAGTTCCCGATGGCTGGCCATTCTTCAGCAAAATGAATTGGAGTTAATCTGCAAGAGCTGCCTATCCACAGGTAAACACATTTCTGGTACTTAGTTGATTGGCAATTATCCAAGTTGAAGCTCCGCTATCCCCCCACCAAAAAAAGGGGGTTCTATTTGGGTGTTCTGTAATCTCGGTATAAACGAACAACAAAGATCACAGTGGCCCAGCACATCGAACCCATCGAATAGACTCACCTATATAGGATAATCTCCAAGTATATATATTGTAATATATTATACCAGGTCCATTTAACGAACACCGTTCTTTAAATACATAAAAAATAACTCAGGCGAAGCGGGTTCCCGTGATCAACAAAAAGTGCGCTCTTTTTTATTTCATAGGGCGGTTCTGCACGGGCCTAGTTAGAACGCTGTTCGCGCTACATATCTATACAATACTAAAATGGGGTGCGGCTTTATATAGTAAGCGAACTGATGTTCGCATAGAATAATGAGGATGCAATGTTGATATGAATTACACTACCGATACGGGGCTCTCGCTCGAGTGGCTTTTTTTTTCAAGCCGCCCTGAAATGAACACAGTATAAATAGCCCCCACCAAGTGCCTATTCCAGATAGCATCAGTTCTCCATCAATCACCAGCGTGTTTCAATCCTTCGGACCTTTTCCACACCTTCCTCTTCAGCCCTTTTCTACCGTACAATAAACCCACTCCAATACCACTTCATAACCACCACCAGCCCAACAATACGGTAAAATCAGGATTGAAGAATTCCTTGGAATTAGCCCGAACTCTTTGCCTCGTCCACTCTCCCAATCGGCCATATCCATCCAGCAATCTACCCATCCGATCTTCATCGCTTTTTTTGTACCCGCTTAATCCTGCCAACATGAACCAATCCAAGTGCCGCGTTTCGCTTTTTGGCCTTGCCGCTGTGTTTCTGACCTCGACCTGGCTGCCCAATGGCCCCGGCGTCGTTGTAGCCCACCCGGTCCCGTCTTTCCTTCGGGGGCGCCAGGCCACCCCTTCCCCAGCGACCCCCTGCTCAGCGGATAATCTCGTAGCCGCCTTCAAGGAAATGATCGGCCAGGGTACGCCCTACCAATTTAGCCTCAATGTCGGGGGGTCGTCTCAGGGCGCCACCTGTACAGTGACGAGCAATGGTAGCGGGGCGAGTCAGCCCAAGACCGGTTCGGTTTCCAGCAATGATAACTCCGCAACATTGGGTTCGCCCGTAGAGGGTCCGGATGCATCCAGCGGAAGCTCTGAAGTTGGTAATAGTGCATCCAAAACCCCTAAAACAACGGGTAACGATACTTCAACGGGAAATACCGATATCAGCGATGAAAAGGAGCCGTCGGCCCCGAGCTCAACCGCTAGCGAAACTACCCCCAAAGATGAATCGGAAACTAGCAGTAACGGGAAGACCTCAACCTCAGATTCGGCCAGTGATGAAAAAGTCGCAGCGGATAAACCTGTTACTAGTGATGGTGGAGACACCCCGAATTCGGACTCTGCCAGTGATAGTAGCACCCCCAAGGATGACACAGGGGCCAACAGTAAGGGGAATCCCTCGACCTCGGATACTATTGGAGGTGCTGGTGGCTCTGCCAAGGATCAAACAGACAGTAGCGGTAACGGGAGCGGCTCTACTTCGGACTCGCCAAGTGGTGATGAGACCCTTAACGCTAAAGCAGAAACTGGCGGAGATGGGAAGGCTTCGATTTCAGATGCCTTCGTTGGAGATGCCGCCACAAAGGATGTAGCTGTTCCTAGCGACAACGGAAGCACCTCAACACCAAATCCCGCTACCGGTGATGGCACTACCAAGGATCAAACGGACGCCAGTGGTAATGGCAATACTTCTACCGCGGACTTGACCAGTGGTGAAGGGACCCCTACAGCTAAATCAGGGACTAGCAGTGATGTAAACTCCTCAACACAAAACCAGACGAGCGGCTCTGCCACTTCGAAAAGCAATTCGTCGACCGATGGTAACGAGCCCGAGTCCCAAAAAGTGACTGAAGAGAGTGGAAGTACACCTAAATCAGACACGCCTAGTGATTCCGAATCCCTGAGCAATAGTTCCACCACGGGCGCCAATACGCCTAGCCCTAATGAAACCGCCGAGAGTGGCGCCAATACTTCAGTGTCGGATACTCTTAAAGATTTGGCAGGCCAACTGAAGGCCATCAATATTAGCTTTAAGGAAGGTCTGCCCAATTCCGATTCCACTGATAACTCTGAAGATTCGGCCAAAGTATAGTCGGAACTCTACGAGGCCCCTAGGTTACAACTTTAAACCAATAAAATTGTCTATGCAATTAATATTAACAGGTGAATTGTAAAAAACTACAAGGCGCTATAGCCTAGCTCAGACCTGGCCCGGCCATAACCAATATAATCCAGTTGCCAAAATGTAATGATGGTTACTTAAAGACCCTATGGGGATTGTATATATAATAATAAAATCTTACACTATGAAAATCAACTGAGTGAAATCCCTAATGGCAAGGTGCAGACATTAAAGGGTCGAGTAAGAGGTTGGAACATACGGGACAGTAGCATTGGTGGACAGGAAAAATAATATATGGGAGAGGTTCAGCCGAGCTGTATAACGAAAAATCCGTTGAATGAAGTAAATATTACTGGTTAAAAATAAATCTCCCATATATTATCCCATACACTTATCATTTAAACCCCCACACAGCCGGGCCGAATTTCACCCATATACTAAGGCTTTGCATTGTCATACATCCATTCATTCCAACACAATTAACATACATACAAAGTAAGCGAACTCTCCACAAGCTACCAAACGACAGCCAGCCCCACGTACCACATCAAATATGGACAATCATCAAGCTGTATTTGTGAATAAAAGGACCCAAAAGTAGCCGATATTGGCCATTTTATGAAGTCTCCATTTTAACGGATGATACTAGCAGTATGGTGAGGTTCGAAAGACTAACACTACTCAAAAAATTAACACCAAAGCACCATCCTTAGAGCCCTATTATTATTAGCCCCTATTTTCTTTTTAAAAATATCGGCCGAGTTCCATTAAATAGACTGAATAAGTTAATGATCAGTGTGTCGGCATTTGCGTAAGGTGTGGCAACCACTGTGGCAGCGGACAACGAGAAAGGTTTATGACAACGTAGATGTAGAGGTTGAAATGGTCTGCTGTTGGGGTGTTGGGCAAGGAAAAATATTCTCCCGTAGAGTTCACTGAATTCGCATTGGCTTTAATTATGAATAGGGCGTGTAACTAGGATGTCGCCTGTTATAGGATGGAGATGATACGGATCCCGTTGGGGATATTGCTATGCTTTAGGGTTGTCTGAGAGCGGATAGATTTGGCCAATAAAAGGGGGACAGAGCCGTTGGTAGGACAGCCCAGTGGGTTTACATAGGGGGAGATGCAGTGCCGATTATGTGGCTATCAGACGAAGGGAATAGACCTTTTTCCTTGAAGCAGTGTACCACCAAGCTAACCACCCTATTCGGCTTGTAGGGGGTTTTGGAAATCTCACCAAATTATTATAGGGTTGTAGTGTAACGGTACACTAACCATCCGTTTAGAATTCAATGTTGCGCCTGCTCCCAACTCTCCCTCTTTCTCCTTCCCACCGCTTATATTTTTTTCCTAGCGTCTAGGTCTCATTTCCATATTAAATAAGTACAGGGAAAATAATAAGTACGTTCTCCTATGATATTTTATGCCTACAGTTCACCAGACGAAACACCAATAGCCCTCCGCTACACATCCAGCTTTGATAAATAAGCCAACGTGACCTTCCCTTCTCTTCTCTCAATCGCGTTACCCCAATAGCCTCTCTGATCACCCTTTGACCTCACTCCATACTTTTCTACACCCCCCCTCCTTCACTTTCCCAACCCTATTCCCCACCCTTACCGCCAACCCTTCACCTGCCATGAAATCCCAACGCGTCAATCTTATCGGACTAGTTGTCCTTGATCTCGCTGCCCAATTAGTTATTTCTGCCCCCAGCCTGTATTCGGACGCTACCAATAGTGGTAACTCCAGTAGCACTCACGATACCACCAACAACCGCTCCAAATTCGTGAAAGAGTCTGTGGAAGGACAACAAGACCGGCTTAGCACCTTACCTCCGGAAATTCTTAAACAAATAATCGGACCGTTGGTGACTGACGAGTCTATCTTTGAGCTGATGGAAGTATCGAAATTTTTACGCAGCTTCATCTTTAACCATTTCGAAAAGGAATATATACTGGTAAGTCTAGAGCCCGTTATTATGAATTATATGTGAATCGCGTATTAATAACCACGTACTAAATATGCACAGACGGTGCATTTCTTAAAACCCGTTCTTAATATATTGATGCCAGTTTATAATGGTCTTGAGTAGACACACGACCTGGGTCTTATTTGTTATCTAACATTTTGATTTACACTGACTTGATATACCTATATATATATATCTTTGGTGCCTATAGAGGTTGTATGCTACCATTTCTAGCTTCTCCCGATGTAAATTCATATATCACTGGGCCCAGGGAGACCGTGAAATGTTCTCATCGGCTTGGTTGCGAGTATTGCGTCAGCATTATTATGGTGAGTTATTTTTTACAGCCGAATCCTATAAACTGAGTCCAATCAACCGTATTGGGAATCCTGCCTCATCGGACACGAGGCATACAATCCCGATTTCCAAGAACCATCGAAATTATCTGGAACACAACCAGGATGATCCTATATTACAACCAAATGCTTGGTGGTATGTGAATCCCAAGAAGTTACAAATGCGTCCCTTGGCTTACCAATTTCCTCTATTAGCCCTTGTGGACAATCTCGGTGATGGCCAAAAGGTTGCCGAAGCCATCAAACTTTTTACGAATCAAGAGGCCATTTTTGGTTTAAATAGTGGCTTGAAAGGTCCAGAGAAGACTCGTATTTTTAACCTGGCCGGTATCTATGCATTCAAGCAAGGGTTTCCCTGCACCAAAGCATTACACTGGGATCTGCGTCGATCACTTGCGGTTATTGCAATGGCTCGACTCGCTGTTACCGGGCGCTTCACCGATTTGGCAGATTTTATGAAAGAAATGGCCATCGTATACAATAATGATACGGGAAATATAGATAATAAGTGTTTCTATTATTATCTAAACCGGATGGCCATTGTCCTGGCCTCCATGTTCCAGTTGGAGTCTGATCTTGATAATTATTTGAATGTGTACGATGAGGAGCTTCAGTGGATGGATAACAGCTACGCTGATGAATTTGAAATCATGCCGCTGGCTAATCCAATCATTTTCCGAGATTTTGCCCGATGTCATCTGGTTAGCAACATCCGCAAGTCGGGTCTACTTAACGCTGCAGAGTTTCTAGCGTCAAAATGGAATTGCAAGGTGGCGCCCGAAGTGTCTCCAGTGGAATTGGACGCTCAGCCGGAACGGGGGAATATTAGGGAATGGATGGATCCAGACCTCATCAAAACGTATTATAGAATACTCCGGGGCATCGAATTACATTTACCGAACCTGCTGACGCTCACCAACGACAATCAAATGGGTGTTATGGCTTTAGTTTCGGAATTTGAACCGAGCGAAAAAGCCAGAGTGTCAGATCTGGGCCCTTGGTCCACTAACAAAGAGAAAATACGTCGGGTATATTCGGCGATGGACCCTGCCATCTATAATGAACTGACTGGCCCGGAGGCACGAGAGTCGAAATATTTTTTAGGCGAGTATTAATTTCCGGATTGGATTAGTGGTTAACCGCATTAATACCTGTTGAAAAACATATTCTGATGGATATATTAATACCACATATTTACTTTTAAATTGCATTAGGTTTTTTGTTACACTATGTCCTTTCATATTAACCACTTAAAATGCCTCCCCCCCTATCGACTATACTATTCAATAAAGCTAACCACCTAGAGGCACTTACCGTCCTCTAGCCGTTTTCTTCCCTTTGACCCAGTTTTATTGATACAACTGTAGTATTTTCAGCGCACGCCGCCCTCCCTCATCACCGTATTTTCAATACACATACGTGTAATCATATTACCTTGTCATTTCTATACACCCCTGCTTGTGCATATTACCCCCGAATAACCTCAGAATACTCTAACTAGGACCTAACATTACATCATCATAGATACATCCATCCGGCCACTGTTGGCCCTGTCACACTGACAGCTGTTTATGAGATTTGGTAGCTTTTATATGGGTGAAATGCGGCCCAGCTGTATAAGGTTTTAAATGATACGTATATGGGATAATATATGGGAGATTTATTTTCAACCAGTAATATTCACTTCAATCAACGGATTGTTCATTATACAGCCTGAATGAACCTCTCCCATATACAGTATCCGACCTATTATTCAACGAGTATTTTGGCCACTCCCCTGTCATATTACACATTAACACCCACGACAATCCCGACCCTACCCTTAATACAGCATACTGCATACCGGCAATATGGCACTTATCTTTACTACATCGTATTTGGACTGATCTTCTTTGCGTACTAAGGGCCTGATGTTCCTGCGATTGATAAACCCAATTTGGCAACCCCCTTTTTTTTGCCTACTTGTATCAGGCTCAGCTATTCGCACTCGGCCTTGTCCAAAATAATATATATGTATATAAATCTTGGACAAAATCCAATATTTTAGAATGCCTGAACCGGCTGAGGGGATAAGATGTGTAAGTTTATTAGAAATGATATGGTAACAAAGGGGAGGGCAATCCGCCAGCAGCCTGAAAGCGAGCGAGCGCGCGCGTGTGTGTGTTTAAGGGGGTGGCGGAGTAGTTCGATTAACTGGGCGGGTATTTGGAGACTAATAATTGGCAAGGTCGGAGCAACAACATTCCGGGAAACCCGGTATATTATAAAAGTTACCCAGACCTTCAGGTAGTATGTTTTAGCCCAATGGCAAATTACAGGATAGACATGAAAGTAACTATAAAACCAACCACCCATGAATACACCCAAACCCCCCGACTCCCACCATCACCTCCCCGGTGTACGATGGACCCGGCCGAGATAACTTCGTCGTCCTCGGTACCACTTGGGTAGGCCAAGGACACAGTACCGGTAGCCCGAACTCCGGTTTGGGTACCACTCGGAAAAATCGACTGGGGAAAATCATCATCCGGGGTGGCAGTGTCAGTATTAGCAGTGGAGGAGGTAGCGGTAGCACTTTGGGTGATTCGACTGATATCCTCCATGATCTGACTAAGGGACTCACTATCCGTCGGAACCCCCCCGTTCCGTACGGTGGCGATACACTCCACCAAACAGATACTGGCGGGAGTGGCGGTATAATTCGTGGACGGGTAGGCATTAATCGTGGCCCCGCACTGGATGGTGCAGTCGAGATAATCATCCTCGGAAATTTGGAGGCAGTTATCGACGCAGTCGTCTTCGGCTCCGGTTTGGCAAATGGTGTCAAAGAGACATTGGAACTCCGTGGGTAGGGAACCGGCTGAATTGGCGACACCTTTTACCGCGGCGAGGGAGAGTCGGTTGGTTTGGGCCAGGGCGGGGACAAGGGTTATGAGAAGGAGACTAAGGAGGAGGAACGACAACGACAACGGGACCCGCTGCCACCCTCGAGTACTGTGGTCGGACGGGCCTAGTTGCATTATAGGGCAATGGCGAGTAATGTACGGAAGTGCGTGAGTGCGTGCGTGCGCGGGGTAAGAGTATGGTGGATAAGTAGGGTGAACCCTGGTCCACCACCGGTTATATGGAGGGTAGGACGACGGTCGGGAAATAGGGGTTGAACATATATATATAATCGGCTGGGACAGTCACCAAGCTTTTATATGGGCTGTGAGGTGGTGAATACTATCCATTGACTTGGAAATAGAATTATCACCAAGGCCAAGCAAATGATAATACCGATACCGTAAAAGTAGTGCAGGAAGGGAATAGAGAGAGAGAGACTGTAAAATATTTGGACCAAGTAATGATAAAGTAATTAGCACTGATTAAAACACTAGGGATACACATATAACCCAAATGTAATTGACTGGTCCCATGTGGTGAGGAACCAGGGGATATATATAATCTACAGGGGATCGGAGAGTTATGGGTGTGCCGATAATAGTAAAAAGCGAAGAAAAGGGATGCGTTGAGTGTGGACCAGACAAGGGGGAGTTAAAGGATTGCCCTCTCTGCCACTAATATAGAGCCCTCCTCCCCCCATCCTTCACCAACCACCACAGCGAAATAGATTGGCCTCTCTCCTGCAGGTGAATGTGGATTGGCTGATGTGAATACGCTAAGGTTTGCGCCAAGACGAATAATACAACGACGGGGGTGCTGCAGCTGCAGGCAGAAAGGGCAGTGGTTATGACGAATAATCTAACCTACGCACAGGAAAGCGAGAGAGAAGGTTGGTCTTGGCATCGCAGGTAAATGTTTTTTCCCGGGATCGACTGAGACTTGGCGGATAATGAGTGGGCGAAAAATACTACAGTAATACTTACTTTCATAGGTTTTTTTTATATAGAGGTGTGTGGAGGAGGAACAGGCAAGGCAGGCCAGCTGGTCGGGGCTAATATATACTCCAGGGGACAACATGTGTGTACTTTACCTAGAACACGTATTAGTGGTGGATTGTGAGGGTTAAACATTTAGCCATGTGGGGATTGTAGGTGTGCGTCTCTCTCTCGTTGTGGACTGGTTGGGCTTGGGCTGCTGTTGCCGCTAGTCTGGCGAATCTTGGGAATGAGGGGGGATTACTATTCCTTTAATGTGAAGGGTGCAATCTACAGATGAGAGATACTCACCATATTACACATCCTTTTCTTACAATAAAGTATATTAAGGTAATGAAGGGGAAGTGGTGGTGGTGGCTCGACGATTTTCCTGGCCAAGACTTGGGTTCCGAATGGGCTATATTAATCCATACAGTGTGAATGGGAGGCGACATTCCAGGTTCACTGGCTCTATAGTCGTAAAACCCACCGGATCGCCAATAACCCTAGTCATATCATTATTAGGCTGTAGCAGTTAGTTCCATTGGCTTGGAAAAATGGCTATAGTGGTGGACGACGGAATTTGGCAGGTCCGCCGCCCCCTCCCTTTTCCCTTCATCACTATCGAATATACTATATATTTTTTCGCTGGGATTATTCTGATCGTTCATGACACCGTCCAGGTGGATAATATGGGTAAAATTCAAACCAGCTGTATAAGGTTTTACAATATACGTGTATGGGCGAATATATGTGAGAATATCTTTTAACCAGTAATATTGGCCGCATCCAATGGATTTTTCATTATACAGCCTAAATGAACTTCTCCAATATTATCTTGGCCCCCAGCCTAATAAGGCATGATTGGTAGATCACGTGATTCATTCTGCTCGCTTATGGGGGGCGACCCGTCCGCAATGCCAGCTGGATAGGTAAAACAAAATAGAGAGAGGGATTGGTGCATTTCAGTGCGTTGCCCTTTATCTTTCCATACTCTTTTTCCTTACCATTGCCGGCTATCCAAGCCAACTGTTGTTTTTCATTTCGGTTTAGACAAGCGAACTCAAAATAAGCTCCCCCCCCCCAATACACACACGCACATACATCGTCACTACTCGCCCATTTCCCCAGTCGCATCCCCCCTCTCCCAGTCCCATGGAACCCAATCGCGGCCTCGAAGCTTTCGAACGACTCGTCAAAGCCAATGACGCGCAGGCCGCCCTCGACCGGGGGTCCTGTAAGAAATGCGGAGGAGCTGGCCATTTAACTTTCGAATGCCGCAATTTCATCACCTTGAAAACTCGTCGCGCACCCCCAGCGTCGTCCACCATTCCATCAGCTCCGGTCTCCACAATACCCCCTCCACCGGCAGTAGCTGCAGTAGTAGTAAAAGCGGAAAAGGTATCGGTATCGGCGGATAAACCCCGGTCAAGTCGAAAGTCCGGCTCATCCTCGCGCAAGTCACGCCACTCCCGTCGGTCCAGCCATCAGAGTAGACGCTCACGATCAAGGTCTGTATCATCGGCATCATCATCCTCGTTGTCGTCTCCGTCTAGATCTCGCTCACCCGACTCACGCTATGGACGCCGACATCGACATAGTCGTCGTCATCGCCACCATAGCCCTAGTCGGAGTCAACATGGTAGGAGGCGGCCATCCCGTCGGCATCGTGATAAAAGCTGTAGCCCTAGTTCCAGCAGTAGTCGTAGTCGTAGTCGCAGCCCCAACCCCAGCCGTAGTAACAGTCACAGTCGTAACCATCAATCTAAACGGGCCAAGGCCTCATCGCTAGACAAGGAATCTTTGAGTTCCCGCTCCCCCTCACCCGACCACCACCACCGCCGCCCTCGCCGGGACTGGTCATACAGCAGATCACCCGATAAACGCCGGCGCTCTAGATCTCCCGCCCAGCGTCATTCATCCCGTCGGCAACCACGGTCGCCTTCCGTGGGGGAGCGCGACGCACCCGTAGCCTCTCGGGCAGTCTCCCGGAGTGTATCGCGTAGTCGTAGTCCACCACCACCTGCAAAACGTTCCCGACGATCCCACCGACGCCGACGCCGAAGCAGAAGCAGAAGCAGAAGCGGTGAGTCCCGCCCTTCATCCCGAAGTGAGGGACGGCCGACGAGCACCCGCTTGCGTGAACCTCATCCGGATAATTATCTAGCGAATGACTTAGACATATAAAGTTGCCAACATTGCTAAGTAGTAAAACATATAAAAAACAATGGGCTAGTCGTAAATTGTAGAAATATATTGTATGATCATCAGATTCATGAATTGGGTATTTGGGATTTGGGATTTCGCCGAAACAAACTGAGTAGTGGCTATTGGGTATTTTTTTTAATAGGTACTTTTTAATGCCATACCATATCAGACTTATAACTTCCACCACGCTTTAGAGCAGAGGGACTCCAAGCGCAGCAGGTACTTTATTTTAACTGACGGTCCTGCCAATGGCATCCACTCCAATACCCATTAAAAGAACTTGATCAACTGTAGTAGCAGTTAGGTGCGTTTAATTTCCAAAGCTAGGGCTCATTTAACAGGGGCCGTAATAAGTTCATGCAATTATATATATATCCATAATGGCTAAATTCAATGATTTATTGATAAAATATGTAAATAAATGGACTCATCGATGGGGATGGGCAGGACTAGGCTGGATTGAACTGGATTATATTATCGAAACCCAGTTTGTTATTCCGGGATCAATAACGCCAGTCGATGTGGTAGGGCAGAGGTTCGGGAACAAGTGGGAATAAAATAGAGTAGGAGAGTAACGAGAGGGGCGAAAAATGATTTGTCATTTGGTCTGATCTCTTCCCTTTCTTATTTCCTATTACGGGGGGGGGGTGACATTTTTATCTTGAAGGAAGCGGGAAGGCGACCTACTGGGGTTTCACGAGTTTTTCGGGTTTCGGGCTCCGAGGTTCCAACTTGGGAATATGGGGAGTATTCGTTTCGCCTACCCAAAACGCGCGGGCCGCGGCGAGTTCCTTTTCCTTCGCCGTTACCAAATCATGCGATCGTTGGTACAGCACTTTTTCGGCCGCAAAAAACTCCTGCAACCGGGGGTCCAAACGGTGGGTGAATTCAAACTGGTTGGGGTACTTGGCGTGCGTTTGGGTCCGGTCGATCTTGGTTAAGATTTCGTGCCGGCCTTTCAAGGCTTTGACGAAGTACTTCTTGAACTTGGACCGCGTCAGATCCGACAACGGCGCATAGGTCACCGCCTTGTCGAACAGGCTTTGCGTGGTCTGCGGACCGTGCTTGGCCAGAATGTGCTTGATGATCGTGTGACCGGAGGCAACCACTTGGGACATGATTAAAGAGAATGAATATGTGCTTAAAGGGGGAGGATCTAATGGCTAAGGCTTTTTCAGGAAAATAATAATAGTAAAAATAAAACCGAATGGGAGAATAGTAAGAGACTGATTAAAGTGCTGAGGGGAAATAGACGGTGCAAAGGCTTTGGAGATTGGCAATGCAGTGCATGGCCAATGTCTGAATGGGGACAAGAATTCGAGCTTGATTCAGATGGCCGGAAGATCCTACACACTTGGGCAGAATACCAAACGGCGTCAGCTCATTCTTAGAGGCGAGGTGGGCTGTTGATTTTAGGGTGCAATTTCCACCCAAAATTGCTTATTTTGGATTGGCTAAAATGGCCCATTTCATTCTCTAGCAATTAAACCCAATTGTAGTAATTTGTATTATTTATATTTAATGAAGAAGAGTAGGGGTTTAGGAAGAATTGATTAACCTTATACATAGATGGTAAAAAAAACAGGAATAATGAAGATTAAAGCATCTCTTTAAATAAAACGAAGCCACTGACCAACGGTAAAAGAAAAAAATGGTATACTAACGGGTGCAAGTGGATGTTTTAGAATCCTCTCGGATACTAAAACTTAGATACCGGCTGACGCAGGTTAAATTACTAACGGGCAAAAATCTTCATCTGGAGAAAAACAAAAGTGACATGGCAAGGGTTATATCCAGATAAACATATATAAAATGCCCATAAAAATCACGGAAAGAGGAACCAAGACATTAAAGTATGACAAAAACAAAGCGCAAGTCCGCTGGTGCTATTTAAAGGCGGAGCCCAAAATTTAAATAAAATGAATTCAATAGAGGAACGCTACCAAGAATTTCCCTGAGAAAAGAGAAAGACTCGGAGGTTCAGTTTTTTTTAAAAAAAAAATCACCCCCGCGTAAAGATTAAGGTGATTCAGTGGCCTGGCGTTTAGCTACCGGGGAGATGCTCGAGCGCCCAATCTTGATGGCCGCCCGGGGGTCCAGGTCTTTGACCACGGGCAAAGGGGAGGGGCCATTGCGCGGTTCCGCCTCTTGGTCATCGACTTCATCCGCCTTTCGCTTGATTCCCCCCGCTGCCCGCTCAACTGGGCTGGACGAGTGGTAGGGAGATTGCAGTGGAGACGACGGGAGGGCCGGCAATGACTCCGAAGAAGCCATGGATGATCCCCGAAGGATTTCATTGTCAGATAACGGCTCTGTTTCCTCCTTCTTCACATCGATGCTCTCACCTAGGCCCTCGTCTCCCGAATCACCACCGGAGGCCTGGGCCCGGCGCAGCATATCCGTCCGACAAGTGGCATGATAGATGGAGTCGCCCTCTACAAGAACGGCGTTACGGTATACCCAGTCTTCCTCATCCTCGGACCATACGCCGGTTAATTTTTCGTTACATACGGGGCAGATGGACGAATGCGGTTCGGAGGGTACGGTGATCACCATAGCACGGAGGAGAGCATCATCGCTGTGTTCATGGTCGCCAGCCTCACCATCGGCCTCTGGTTTGGAGGAGCCGTTCGAAGCCCCTGCATCCTCGCCAGAGCGGTCACCACCGTCATGGCCCGCGGTAGCTTGCTCGAAAATCTTGGCTGGGGTAAGGTCTTCATTATCAGTTTGGCGAGAGTCAATCCAGTCCTGGAGTTCAGATTGAATCATCATAACGTGTAAACGAATTGAAGAAATTGCATAGGAATAGCAATGAAAAACAATAATAATAGGAAGTGTGTTGGTTAGTTTCGCTGTAGTCATATTATACCATCCAGTGAAAAGCCCCAGGACGACTTACTTAGCGAAAGGGGGGTATAAAGTCATTTCCACGAAAAGAAATGGGGATATCAACAGTATCTGACGCGTTTCTATTCCCTTCGCCCACCAATACGCATGTTTTATTTGATGACTCGGCCAGGTAATTAACAATCCAGCCAGTATGTTGACGATATAAAAAAGTTGGGATACTAAGAATTGCTATATATATAATCGAAGGAGTATCGAAAACGAAGACCGGTGCTTACCTTCTCGGAAACGAACCAGCCCCGGGGCTGGGCCTGACGCACTTTGTCCTTAAAACGGCTGTTGGAGCGGAAATGCCAGTCAAGATGCTTATCCAATTGTTTCTTCCCGATGCTGGTCTCAGGATAACGGGCGCCGCATTGCTTACACTTAAGGGGAATGGCGTCGTAGAGGGTCGCTACTAGTCCGGGGCGTTTTCTAGGTGAGAGGGAAAAGGGGACAAGACAAAAACATGGGATATCCGGCAAACCCGATACATAAATTAACAAACGAAGTCCATTGGAATATATATGAGCGAGATGTACAAGGTTGGAGTAGCCCCCATAACTATGGTGGCGGCAACTAACCCCCTTTTACGGGGAAAATTCCGAGAAGGGGGGCTTGCACAAGGAATCTGGGTATAGTACTTACTTCTGAAGATCTTCGTTATTAAGCTGAATGGGGGATACTTTATTAACAGACGGGCGAGTACCATTAGTCGCACCTCGAAGGGGAAGATTAGCGCCAGGGAAGGGCGCCACCGTGGGCATAGAAGTGGGCTGGAGGCCTGGCCCCCCTCCCCCGCTTAAATTGGCGGAGGGGTAGACCGACTGGTTGGAGAGAGACGGTGCCATATTGACCGGCTGCAGGGCGGGGATGGAACCAATGGATGAGCCAATGGACGCCAGGGTGCTCAAAAGGGCCGCATTGGGACCCAGGAGCTGCTGAAGTAGTGCGGAGGCGTCGGTGGGCACGGCCGGGACGGGGTTGCCTACAGGGAAGGTGGGCAGCAGTGGGGCGGCGGTAGTAGTGGGTAAGGGGATTTGGGGAGTCAAGCTACGCAAGGCATTGAGGATGGCCATGGGGTCGGTCGATGGCACCGAGGTGGCAGGGGAAGGAGCCATGCCGGGGGGAGAAACCGGGTAATAACCAGGCTTAGCGGAATGCGTGGTATACTGTGCGTAGGGGGGCTGCTGGTGCGGGGGTTGGGATTGGGGCTGCGGGTGCCGCTGGCCGGCCGTCTGATGAATATGTTTATCTAGGGCAGCGATAACCGAAACCGGGAAAAGGGGTCTGGGTTTGTTCTCCTTCCAAATAGCCAATACACGGCGAAAGTTATGGCGATCGTCCGGGGATATTTTATTATAGGCACTTGTAAAGGCAGGTACAATCCGTTTGGCAAATTCGGGAATATAGGCATGGCCGACATTTTTGCAAATGGAGTCAATCAGAAATAACACGGGTACTTTATAGCGGGGCGGGGCCTACCGTGGTTTATAGTGCACGCAGGGGACAAATTCCAGCAGCAAGTAGATTTAGTAGTAATAAGCACAGAGATTATGTTGGTTCATTGGGATGCATGACATAACCAAGACAGCGATGTCCGAAGGCACAGAGCACATTTACCAAAACATGGCCACATTATAGTGATACAGCGAAAATCAAGAAATACAATTTCATAATAGTAGTTAGTTAATTTACTCAGAGATTGAGGGACAATTGGACCGTGCTGGCATTTTAGTGTCTTTACCACCATCGAGTCGGGGTCATTAGTGGTGGTTATATTGTGTATTACAATAAGCTTATTTTTTAAACTTGAAACACAAAATAGGGGAGAAGGGAGGAAATGGCACAACTATCACCCGATTTGGTAGTATGCTTAATGAAAAAATGGGGGAAGAAGGCGAAATAAGGCCCCTGTGTCATACAAAGAGTTTCGAGACGGTATTTGACTCGTAGACTCCATCCATGGCAGCAAATTGGAATATAAAAGAAGGCGAACGATACAAAGTATAAACTGCGACGGCAAGTAAGGGGCACCTCCAAATGACATCTCCACGCACTTCGGCAAACCTAATACCTGTGTACTCATCCCTCATATCATGCAAGGGTACTCCATAGTAACAGGAACTCGGGAGCCTCAGTGGGGGACTCGCTTACTAGCCACTCGCAAAATGGCGTATCGAATAAATGAGTGTACAAAACAGAGAGAAGCATATGATATGGCAACTGCCTTAAACGGCCCCGCTTGGCTATCTCCCCCATAACCAAAGAAAAATCCTAACGGGAATATGTGGAGAGCGGAGTTGCTTTTTTTTCCATTCCGAATTTCTGACACAGCGGGATGTTATTTATATTGGGAATTCAAAAAAAACAACAACTAAAAGAGAAGCGTATACTCGAATGGCCTATTATTGAAGACAAAAAAGGCCCCGTATAATAAACGTTATACGGAGTACGACAAAAGTCATCAAATAAGGAGGTGTAGATGCCGGATGGGCAAAGATGCGAAGTCCATACTAGGAAGGGGGGTCGGCTGCAGGTTGTCAGGTGGCAAATCACCATCTCCCACGAGATTCGATACGAATCCCGGAACAGGCGAGGCTAGGGAATGACTTGGACTGGATAAACATCCCGCGCAGCTACGACCCAGTTACCTGACCACTGACGGGTTTAGGGAAAGCAGAGCTCAAGTCCAACGAGGCAATCTGCCGGCGATATAGACCCATGTGCCAGCCCAAGCCATTCCCGGATTGACCCTACAAGAACCGTTGACAAACCCCCCTTTCCTACCTTCACTATATCACGTTATTGGAGCGTAGAATTGGGGCTGACTAAGCCAGGGTCGGCCAAAATTAGGCCAGCTCCGCGGAGAGTTCGGATGGTAAAGCCATCAGGGGCATTTCCTTCTCCGGCAAAAGCGGGGCTAATTGTGGCCGACCCTGGCTTAGTCGGTCCCAATTCTACGCTTCAATAACGTGATATAGTGAAGGTAGAAAAGGGGCGTTTATCAACACAGAATTAGACCAGGATATTGCGCTGTTATAGAGGGGGGGCACTGTGTAATATTAACTTACCGAGTGTAAACGAGAGCAAACGACCTCAGCGACCACGGAAGCAGCCTGCTGGTTCTCACCCGCGATGACCGTCAGGTTTTTAATGATGGGGCGCGAGTTGAGGGTCAGATCCTCTAGGGAATTGACGTAGTCCTGGCGAAACGCTTCGAGGTCGGTTTGGGTGGGCGACATGGGCTGGGCGGGTATACAATAGGGGCACAATGGAAGCCGGCGAAAATAGAGGTATGGGGAGAATAGAACAGGGTACTTGGAGTGATATATATATATATCAATGACGGCAGCCGGACAAGGAAGATTACTTAAGAGATGATTAAGGGTGGTGGAAGCTAAAGGTTGGCAGGGAATGGAAGAGGAAAGAAAACTGGTTAAAGTAGGCAATAGGAACTACCCTGGAGACAATCTACGCGTTCAAATAAAAAAGAGAGAGAAAGAGAAAGAAAGAAAGATGAGAAGGAACTAGCCACCAGAGAGACACGGCCCATAAGTCTTGAAGTGCGGCTCTGTCTTAGTCGGGCGTCTGGTTCACGCAACGCCGCACATTCCTAACCCATTTCTCCGACAGTGGCGGGAGAAAAAACCCCAAAGAAGGCTTCTTTATCTCCTCCTCTCTTGAATGTGCCAAGGAGGAGAGAAAGAGGGAGGAGGCGCCATTCACCTCGAGTCACGGGACTTAAAATGTTACTCCATGGTATATAAAATATTATACGCCATGGGACAATTTCTCATGCCCACCCTGTGCAATAATAAAAGGCCAACGACATTGATTAAAACGAACACCTGATTTTCCATCACGGTGAATACTTGCCAATCCTCCTCCGTCGACCTTCCTTCTTTACAAATCCATGACACCTTCTCTCTTAAAGAAGAAGACCCTTTGATCCTTCTTACGCCCTCGTATTCACTAAAACCACCAAGAATTATAATTAATCATCAGTAGAAATTTATAGTAGTCATACATGTTATTATCACACAATTGAGATAGCTCCACCAACCCCTTATTACGACTGGTTGGCGACAGCCTCTTCCGCTGGGTCGGTTTTGAGGGGCAGCATTACCAACGTCATTGGTTCTTTAGGCTCGGCGGTCACCTCCAAGTGGTTATCTACAAGGGTAGGAAGCGGACAACACCGAGACATATAATAGAATGTAGAGAATGTATGATTAAATTACTCAAACATTAGGTCTCTGGCTGTTGCAAGGGGTCATCTTAAATAAATGACTAATATTGGCTGTCGGTGTTCAAAAACACGCACGCACACGAAAGATGAGTAACTTACCAATGGCCCGAATGTTCGAAAATACATTGCTCCAGTTGGACATGACGTCGCACATTACTAAAATATACCGGTGAATGTAATGTTAGAACCGGGAAATAAGGGATTAGATCATACCGCCACCACCACCACAAACCAGTGCATTATATAAATTCCTACAAAAACATACGTTTATGGTCCAGTAGTAAAACAACCGGCCAGTTAAGCAAGTGTAAGCATGAAACCCATATTAGCACAAGTTACCTTCCAACTGTAAATTGATCTCGTCAAGCTCCCTATTGAGCGCTAGTGTTGAATTGCGAACCTTCCACGAAAGGTCGCAGAACTGACTGAGTTGCCGGCACTCCTTGGCCTTCAGGTGGACTAGTTCGGTGGGATTCATAAGGGCAGCGTTGCGTTGAAATGGCACAAAGGAGATTGTAGGTTTGGCTATTTCTATGAAGAGAAGGCAGAGTGTATAATAAGGGGAGAGGGAGCCCGGTACAGTTAGGCAATATCGAGTAGAGAAGGCAGGTAAAGTCCCCAAAAAACAACAATCGTTGAGAGGTAAGAGTAAAGGCATGGTAAACAATCGCGGGGGGTCAATTTGCCACACCCTGTATGTCGTATATGCCAAACCCTGGGATTTTCCCTCAGCTAGAGTAGCCCAAGCCCGTAAAGACAGGCAACCTAGTGGGAGTCGGCTTAACTCATTTGGTCAGGCTTGCTTGTTTCATAACCCTCATAATAGTAATAATACCGTCGCTTCCATTTACGCTCGTGAAGCTTTTCTCCCCTTGGTAGGTTGAGCACCCGGCCCTGTTTGACCGTCTCCGCCAGCGTTGTAGCAGACATGAGCAGCAGTGCGGGCAACCATGCCATTGGCGTCAATTCCTGTCAGTACGGAAACCCTGTCCTAGAACACATTCGTAATGTGCCCTGGGAGTACCGCGACATTGTCCCCGATTTCACCGTGGGCCAGACCAGTGGGGTGCTGTTTCTCAGCCTCAAGTACCACCGCCTCCACCCCGAGTACATTGGCCTACGGGTGGATCAACTGCGGGACAACTTTGTGCTGCGGATCCTTTTGGTGTTGATTGATAATGACGATCATCAATCGGCCCTCCGTGAACTTACGAAGCTTGGTACGCAGGCCCGACTCACCGTCATACTCGCCTGGAGCTCCGAGGAAGCCGGCCGGTACATTGAGACGTTCAAGGCCCTGGAACACAAGCCCCCGGATATGATCCGTGAAAAGGTCGAGGACGCTTATTTGCCCCGGCTCACCGACTGTTTGACCTCGGTGCGGCCCGTTAATAAAACCGATGTGGTGACCCTGGTCTCCAATTTCGGATCCTTCAGTAATATGGCCAAGGCGTCCGCCTCTGACTTGGCCATGTGCCCTGGGTTCGGTGAGCAAAAGGAAAGTCGATTGGATATCATGCACATGCATTCTCTCCGTTGACACCGTGCTGTAAAATGGTCGGATGCTATTCCAACCGCTGCGCCTTTTATAAATATTATTACTATCGACCTTTAAATATTAATCCCCGTACTGCCACCTATATACAATTGTATGTTCTATCTTTTCCTGCATCTCTATCCATTCTATACAGGCACGTCGACTATACGAGGCCTTTCACCAGCCCTTCGTTTCAGGTACCAAATACGATGATTCGACCTAGTATCCGCAGACTTATTCGTTAACCCCGCCTACCTATCTATCCTGCTACCCTTATACTAGCCGTATTTTTATCGCACTAACCCGTAACTTTAAATCAATTTGTTATTCGGACATCAACAGTAAACAAAATTAGCCAGAATTACCCAAATATACAGCATACTTGTAATGCAAGGGTGTTCCATCGGTGCGCAGTGCGCTCACTACCTTATGGCAGGTAGACCGCTGACTAATAATGGTCTTTGAAGTAGCGGGCCATACAAAAATAATAGTAATCTATTTACGATTAACAGAATCCACCTTTCCTCTGGGGGATTTAAGAGAAGGCTAGATTATGTCAGTGGACGTGGGGTGTGTCCATTTCAGGCCCATGTACCGGGATGTAGGGGCTTCGTAAGTGGCCAACTGCGCCATGGCCTCGTCCACGGTGCCACATGCTACCAGAATATTCCGGTTTCCGGCAGCCAGGAAGCCTTCCTCCACGGCACGGTCGATCCACAGTAGAAGGGGGTCGAAATAACCCCGGATGTTAAGTAGGATAATCGGTTTGGAGTGGATATTCAGCTGCGACCTATTGGCGAAGACGGCGCGTGCATTACAGGCGCGATTATCCCATTCAATAAATATAGGAACGGGCGGCCACCATTAGCTAATATTAGTAATGAATAAAGTACCCCTTGGTAGCATAGACCGGGGAGTCAATAAATAGGTGTGTCGACTTTTCAAACAAATGGTAAATATATTGGGCACATAACTTACCACGTCGTAATCTCCAAGAGTTCTTCCATGGTGCCGTAGCCACCGGGTAGTACAATAAATGCGCTAGACTAGAATTTGGTTTATAGCCCGCACGCACACATGTCGTGGGTTCGGTCAATGTATCCAACATGTATAAACAATTGCAAATCTATCATCAGAACCCCATCTTGTGCGAACTATACAGTAAATCTAAAGTGGAGCAGTAGCGAAAACATGGACTATATTTTCTAACCCGGCTGGGGAATGACCTGCCTTTTCGTTCATCATGCTCTTGCGCGTATGCATATCCGGCACTTCTATATTGGAACCGATTGCCTCACCGCTCACTTCAACTGTTTATCGTCCCCATAAACCAAGGTGCAGAACATAACCCACCCAGTTCTTCAGGAATATTAGTACTTCCAGTAATGTGGTAGGGATTTATGTAGGACTGCTGACATAATAGGCACATGCAGTCCGCCCACCCAACGCCGTCGAAAATTAAAGGTGGGGTAGGCTCTCTTACCTGGTGCAAGCGCTTTGGGGGTGATGCCGATGACGTGTCCACCGCTCTAGAGAATTAGAAGGAGTGACGAATAGTGTAGTTCGATGGAAATGTAGATTAGTCTTGGCATTTCGATGCTTCAGGAAATGTAACCGAGGCGTTTAATAGTGCTAGGTAACCTAAACACACCCCCCCCCTCCGATAAGGACCGGAGATCAAGCTGGCCCAAAGGTCGAACAATCAGGTGTTAACTATACTTACCTTCGATACCGACTGGGCAACGCAGCCCATTAGGCCTTTAGTACCTCCGCCTGATTGAGAGTATACGTGTGACAAAGGCGTCCACCGTAAGGAGAAATAGGGCCAAGGTTAGGGGATAAATGAATTAGCCCTCTATGCAGGGGTAATCGGAAAAATCATCTATATCGCCCAGTAGTATGGTATGGCCTGTGTAAAGGGGGGGTTTAGTATCGACCAGATTAGTGCCCAAGATGCATAGGACGGGGAACACTTACCGTAGACTAGTCCGTAGCCGTGGTTGACAATGCTTTGTCCGAGTTCTAATAGATTCATTTGGGACGAGGGGTACACATTGATGTTAAGGCGGTCAGACCAGTTGATTAGGCCATGTCCAGGTGTATAGTCGTTGGTAGGCCTGATATACGGTATAGTTTGGGACAACTCGAGGACATTCCCCCTCCCGGCACTAGGCTTAGTTAAGTTGGCAGCCCAGTAGTGCAATCATGGTATTTATGTATTGTTATATACTGCTCCCTCCCGTCACACTGCTCTCCCTGTGAAAGGAAATTGGACTTACTCTCTGCCATTTCCGCGTATGCAGGGTGCTTCCCCTGAGCCGATGCACAGAACACGCAAATATACCGTTGCTCCGTGGCCGTCATAGTGTATACCGAATGTATGTATATCTATCTATATATATAAAACGACCCGGTTGGTCGGTTGTTGTAGACAACGTTTAAGGTGTTGCTAAAAGGGTGCAGGAGACGTCAGGGGTTGGTCAATTATGGATAGATACGGGAGTTGACCATGGGTAAGTCAGTGCTGCAGTTGGTTTTGGTGGTAAGCTCGGGTGTGTGTCGGCTGCAGAGAAGAAAAGTGCAGGTAGCAGCAGCAGTAATTGCTTTAGGTACCGAGAAGATTGGCTCATTCCAAGGACGGCATGCGCCTCAAGAGGAAGAGATTCCGGGCAGGCCCGGGGTCATGCATGCCCCTTACCCCGCGACGTCCTTGCTAATCGTATACCGCCTCTCATTCCCTCATTCCCCCGAGGTATAACCTAGACTTTACCTACCTTAAAAGCGTAGCCGAGTATTGTGTGGTAGTGGATATAGGTAACAAAACAATGTGGTTCGTCTTACTAAAAGGGCAACCCGATGTTGGAAATCCTGAGATATTTAAATGGCGTTGAGAGTGCCACCAGTTTAGTTACATAGCAGTATGGGCCAATGAGCGCTGATATTGCGCACTCATTTTTAAAAGCATTGGGTGTGTGCTCTTTATTGTGTGGGGCATATTGAGTCCCAAAAATAGCGTAAGGCCTTCCTCCTTCTCTCCCTTTCTTCCATCTTTCATGGCCTCCTTATTATACACTGCCTCCAACTTCTTCACTGAGCAAACCACCGTGGCACAGCAAGTTGCTCTAACTCGTGAGATTCGCCACTCTCCAATGATACCAAACTTTATCGTAGGGCTGAGCTTATTAGGTGGACGTGGGATTGGCCAACCAAACGCAGGCGGCTACATAATGATAGGTGTTGATGCCCCTAATAAATAGAAGTGTAAACGGCGGCGTAGTAAATAAAACAACAGACACTGGAAATGATTCTTCCAGGTATTTCTTTATCAAATACTTTCCAGTTCTGCAGGCATGGTGCAAATTCGGATCACTAAACCGATTAGGAGCAGCCCGCTGGGAGAAGAGGGGGGTGCTCTTGCTGCACAGACCCGACGCTCTCGGGTCCATGCAAGTAAATCTTTCTTCTTATTACGAGAAACGCCTTGTCAGGAAGGAGCTCTTAGGCCGGCGGTAGCCCCCCCTCCTTTACCACTTCCCGAGCAATTTCCTAGACAGCGAAGAGGAGATGAAAGATGCGGGGTATAATTTGCCAGCCTTGTTTACCCCTTCCCTTCGAGGCTTGTACTACAACTATACCACCTACCCCACACAGGGGCTTACTTTAACGTAACTCAATCGCCTCTCGCCTTTGTAATTTTTTCCTTTCTATTTCCAAGACCCCACATACTGCCCATTAAATAGCGCCCTTCGCATTTGTGTGTTGTTTTGGCCAGACCCCTGTAAATGGATGAACTATGTAGTCGGCGTAGTCAAACAGTTCGCTCCCGATCATATGGGTAAGCCGTAAGACCTAAACAAATATGCGTCGGATTTTGGGTTTCATGCGACCCGCCCTTTTTTATTTTGCATCAGATCGGCTTTGATTTAGCCACTAGAATATGTCGGTAAATAGGCCGGCCGCTCATGTGGTAGCTAAAAACACTCTTAATTAGGTCTTTATGTGACTCCCACCTTGCTTAGATTTTAGTATATTGAATGTAACCATATCTTATATACCCTGCAGCCATCCGCCAGTTTCCGGCTTAGATCATATTCCCATGACTTTAGCCTAAAATGCCTTTGGTGCATTCGGCAGCTTTACACAGGCGGACTTGGGGCAAATGAAATGCGATAATCGGGTTACCCAAGCAGGGTTAAGAACCTCCGCAGGTACAGTCAAAATGTAAGTAGTGTGGGAAGCGCCGGATTCCGCCCAAAAGTGGTCTTGGCCCACTTTATGCACCCGCCCTAAGGATAAATTCCCCACATGATGTCAACGAGGCCCCCCAAATTGGCCTAAAGAAACTTTAAAGAAATACCACTGAAAAATGGTGACAATGTTATTGAGACGGTGGGGCCTTGGGGTCTGATCAGCTGCAATTCCTCTCCGTGACACCAGGGAGTCCGCCCTCTACACTCATCGGTGAATACAAGTATAACCAAACTACCATTTCAGGCTTGCCTTGTTCTGGCCCGACTCCCCAGAACCCAACAGCTTTCTAGACAGCTGTCAGCTGGTTGGGTAGACGAAACCGATTAGATTGAATCCACCCGCCGGCTAGTTTAGCGCACCCTTAGGTAGTAGTAAAATGGAGTCAACGATAAAATCACCTACTGCCTTTATACCCCTCCTGTGCATTTTATATTACTGACCTTGGGACTCGTTGAAGTACCATTTACCCGGTGATGTAAAGCATTATATCCAAACCGTCACGCTCACAACCGTTGACCCAATTAATATGCCACAGCCACTCATTTAAAAAAACACATTTTATTTAGTACATCATCGAAAAATAGAAAGCGGAGAAATCTTATTCGGTACTTATAATCGGCACTATAGCAGCCCCGCCATCATGGGGGTTACTGAATTGGCACATACAAATTGTCGATAAAGGGAGTGACAGGCTCTGTATCAAACAACATTAATGCGAGGGACTCTTCTTTGGTCATCGCATAATGTACATAGGACAATCCGGTGGGTATCTTATTGGGGATTAGACCGCATTTGAACCCCATCTGCAAGTTAATACAGGCGGTGCTAACCTCCACCGCCTGTTTCCCTTCCACTTTGGAGGCCAGAAACTCGGCAATTTGGGGTCGGTCTAGATTCAGGGCCCAATAGTACAGGGCGGCCAGGTTCATTTTAAGTTTCCAGTTTTCCAACAGGCGGCTTTCTATGGCATGGGGGTCCCGCACCACGAGGAAACGGACAATATCGAGTTGGTTGTGAACAATAGCCACCCGGGCGAGATCGTGCGCTACGCGAACGGAAGTGTCCATCGTCAAGAGGGGTTGGATGCGTTTGTGCAGTTTATCAAAAGTCATTTTACTGATCCGATCGGTAATGAGATGAACGAGGGGGGTGCACAAGGTCGTGAATACGGCGGGTTGGCTAGCCTTTAAATCAGCCACAGTCAAGGTGTTGTAACGAGCCATCGTTGGCTGGAGTTTAGCCCAAGCCACGGGGCCGTTCTGGAGGAGGAGTTGGCGGGTCGTGTAAGCCGTAAAGATCCGCTGGGTGGCCGAGTCGTCGAGATTTCCGTCGTTATCAACGTGTCTCCTCAGCTAGGGTTCAAGGACACGCGATTTAGGTCATTAAATCAATGAAATAAAGTAGTGTAAATGGGCAGTTTCGGACTAATATAATGGATTGAGGGATATATACCTGAACCATCCGGTTTATCTGCCGATTGTCTATCAGTAAAAAATAGATGAATCTCCGGGCGAGTGAAGTGATTCCCTCCTCTAGATATAGATAGCTACTTACATCATAGGGGTTATATTTTTGCGCTATTTCTTTCATGCCTGGGATCCGCAAAACTCGAATGAACTCATCCGGGTGAAGCTTGCCCAGAATCGAGAACATTATTTCTAAAGGTAGTTGGCCACGCGGAATAATGTTTTGGGTAGTCTTATTTACTTTGTTCGCTTGGGGCATTGGTTTCTTTATAGTACCAGGACTAGGTTCCGAATTAAGGTTTTGATGGTTGGGAACGGGGACGGCCGAGGAAGCTGTGAAGAGCTGGACCAGGGCTAGAAGTCCGAGTCCCAGAGTGAGGTTCTGAATTGGGCGAACCATCTTATATTCTATAGACGAAGAAAAAAAACCGGGACTAGTAAACTTATCGAAACTTAACCCTTTGGTAAAGTATCGGCCAGAGCGTAGGGTGGTGAAGCGGGTTATCTAATAAAGTATTAGGTATAATGTACGTGTAGAGTATATTGTGATGGTCATAAAATGAGTAGGCGGGTCCATCCCTCTATTTATACACTTCCGAATCAACCAGAATGGTGTCAGTAGTAGTGGAAACAGCCGTTGTCTGCTATAGTGGGTGGTATATTGCCAATGCCCACTCTAGACCCTGACGAGTTAAATGGCAGGACGGCAAGCCTTCTTACCATCCGAAAAAGGCCTGGGAGCACCACCAAGATGGCCCTTTCACTGTAGCAGCCGTTAGCGCACCCATTTAGGAGGACCTATTCAATTCTTTAGTCCACTTGGTCGTACAGCCATTTGCCATTTCCATTGCTGGGGTACAGTCACGGTATCCCCCCAAGGCGTATAGACAGCCCCAAATTATACGTCTGCGGCGGCGGTGGCCACCGCTGGCCCTATGGTTAGTTTGAAACGCTTCTAAAAGAGTGGAGTACAAGCCGACGTTGCCACTGTATGGGGTATAAAGTGACTGAACTGGTACGACGAAATCAGAGGGAGCTTATGGTCATAGTATTAAGTGGGCTCACCATTGTTCCTTTTTCAAATTATTTTGAAAAGAAAACCACGACACTCCCGATATCCGCCCTACCCTCCCCCTCCCACACACACATTTTATCTGTCACCGCCAATAGTCTTTCATAATTGGCCAGTCTGACTTCAACTCCACAGTTCTTATTGTAGGATATAATTTGTAATTTTTTTTGAGGCGTTTTATAAAAGGTACACGGATATGTAGACAACGGGGCTATTTCGATACGACTAGCAGTGACCTATTTATGAAGTACGCCCCGTTTTATTATCACGATAATACTCAACAAATAGATTAGGCCATTTAGATAAGCGCTAACGGCCACGAGTTTGGGGAGTGTTCAACAAAGCTAGGCTCAAAATCCCCCGCATCGTCGGCAAGTTTTGCGGATGGAGCGGCGTCAGCTGGCTTTGCAGTTCCGATTTCAGTGGTACAGCCAAGCATGAGTCGGATCAGCTCGCGCAGCAGTCGGCTCTTGACGGACTCATACATTTTCTATTCTATCGCCTAATTCAGCAGCCAGTTCGTGCCACAAATTAGTACTACCAAGGGGGGGAGGGAGCCTTTTCCCTATGAAGAGGTTCAGCGAGTCAGTCACTCCCCTCACTCTTTGCTCACTTTCCCTCAGCATGCTCTGGTTCGGTCTCAACAACGACATTTCATCGCCTTTTTTTATATATATTATTAATCATTGTTAGGTGTCTAAATTGATATGCTGCCAATCGTATACATATGAGTAAGGTCATGAGGGGTCGCACAACTCTATATCAAGTGGCTACCAAGAGCCACTGCGACCCAGCGCAGCCTGTTTAGCAGCGCTGACCCTCCGTGTAACGGGGCACCGGTTGGACTACCGCATTAATTCGGGGGGATCGTTTTAAAGTGAACGCCATTTAAACCAACGGCATCTCGATAAGTGAGTTCTGATCATCCAAGCGCCACTTGTTGCCGCCTGGTACATGGTATTCTATAGTCCCCATGGGCCGACCCTAGAGCATAATTTCAACCGTGCTAGTTTCTCAGTCCCCCGTACTAGAAAAATAGGGCTGGGTATCGGCGGGCTCTTGCTTAGGTATCTCAGTGTCATTCTTGAACCATAGACATGCACCTGTGTGTGTGGGCGGGGGGGGGGCAAGCTCCAGATTAGTATAAGTCCTGTCATACTAGACTCACAGATTGTTTCAGGTCGACCATTCTTTATAGGGATTTTATATAAACCGCCTTAATGCTACACTTGCGATGTGTGACTTAACGGTTGGCCCTATTTGATGGCTACCGCCGAAAGGTTATTATTAGAATTGCTCTTAAATGCCAGTGGTCACCTAAATTGTCTGAACCATTTTTATGGCACAATCCGCAACCAATAAAGTGGGCCCTTAAGGTGGCACATATTTTCCACCATTTCAGTCGATGCGGTTTTTAAAGGCCTTTGATATTCTAGTCAGATCATTGGTCCAGTAAATGTGGCTTCTGAAAAATATATTATACAATTGCCAACTCGACCCAAGTGGTGCGCCCCTAGTATTGACAGTCTAGTCGGTTACAACGAGCAGCAATGGTGAATCACTCGTGTTAGTCATTTGAGCATGCCCCGCACTTTGTCAAAGTCAATTCATATTTTTAGTAAATGCTAATATTGTTAAAATGTGATTGCCATATCAATTTCCATTTACACTATATCTACTTAACACTGTTATAATTACATATTTTCTTTCATTAAGTGAAGCTATCGAATTTTTATATTAGTATTGGAATCTGAACTTCAACTTCGTCCAAAAATATTGGAGGGTGTGGTAATAGCCGCCCAAAAAAATGACAGGCCTGTAGATGGTCACATGATATGAAGGCCAAGCGAAACCCACCACTAAAATACTGACAGCAGTAAATTAGAGTCGAGCAACAAATCCGGTTGCCTTGAGACCTGGTGGTAAAGTAAATTAAGTTTAGCATTTCAAAATGCTATGAGTGGCGGGAAACTCCTCCCGTACATCGCTAACAATTGCTCAATGTTACCTTGCTATCGCACATTTCTATTGAAACCATCCCTTTTCTTCTAAGCCATTACTTGACCCGGCTATTGGAACCTTTTGTGCCCATTACCAAACCCCGCCGACTGCATTTCCCTTTGCACCTACCATTCCGTGTTTTTTTTTACCAGCCATGGCTAAGCAGGACGCCCATTTCTCAACGGGCCGCGTGGCGGCGTCGTTTACATCCACATCGCTTACGCCGGTCACGGTGACGAAGGCAGCGGAACGCGATGCGGAAGAAGTCATGTTCGAGAATGTCAAAGGAACCGGCCTGGTGAAAATCCAAACGAACCTGGGCGATATTGACGTGGAACTGCAGTGTCAGATTGTAAGTTGGAACCTCTTTCCCAAGCAGACTACTACACGTTTGACCATTCCATAGGTGTTATAGTGTTGCCGTCTTTTCTTTCCGAAAATTTAACGCCGGCTTGGTTCGCTCTACCATGCTATTGAGACTCGTCTTTCCGGTCTAAATTTTAAACAATGTACTAACCTTTAAGATTTTTTCTGCTCTATTCCTCACATTCCACTGTTCTAGGCCCCCCGAACCTGTTACAATTTCATTATGCTGGCCAAAAGCGGTTACTACCGGAAGGTTCCTTTCCACCGATCCATTAAACATTTCATGATCCAGGGGGGCGACCCCACCGGTACCGGCCGAGGCGGCGACTCATACTGGAAGCGGGAATTTCCAGACGAGATCCGCGGTAAACGCCTCTCCCACGACCGACGGGGTATTCTAAGCATGGCCAACCACGGCCGGGACACCAACGGCTCCCAATTTTTCTTCACGTTCCGACCGTGTAAACATCTCGATGGCAAACACACCATCTTCGGCCATATCGTGGGCGGTCAGGCCACCTTAGACACCATGGAACTAGTCCCCGCTGACCCCACCACCGACCGGCCCAGTCGGGACATTCATATCATTGACTGTAAAGTGTTGGAAAATCCGTACGAGATATACCAGCAGCGGATGGCCCGGAAGGAACGTCATCTAAATACTGCGGCGGCTAAGAAAGGCCAGGACAGCGGGAGCCAATCCCTCTACCATAAAGCAACAGCAGCAGGGGCAGCAGTCCCGGCTTCCGTTGATAATACAACAACCTGGTTCGGTACGTCCGTGGGAAACCCCCGTTCGACATCGTCGGCCGGGTCTGCGGGGGGTGCTCGGGTGGGAAAGTACTTGGCGGCTAAACGAAAGGCCCTAGCAGATGCCAAAGAGGCGGGTGAAACTCTGACGGGGTCGGGGATTACACCGACACCAGGAGCAAAGAAGTCGAAACCCTCCGGCTACCAATTTGGCGATTTTAGTAGCTGGTAAAAGCACCCCCTCCTGCCCTCTCCATGACTATGTTCCCCCATTTTTTTTTATTTTGTGTTTATTTTCCTTGTCTATCGGGTTAAAATGCCACACTGTATAAATACTTGAATTATTGCTTACAAAATGCCCACCTCTCACGTTGAGAGGGACTATTCAAGAGAGAAACCCAGCTGGTGGAGGTGTCATCTTGGAAGTAAGCATTGCAGGGTGTTTTCTGTAAACTGAATGATGGTTCTTTTTCGCAATCGATAGTGAGTCCCGAGTTAACACCCGGAGTGGAGTCCATTGTGGCATCTTCTTTCAAGTCTCTAATGACCTATATTCTCGATCGTCGGCCTTTGGTGCAAAAAATACATATGAAAAACAGTGTCTATGGTCAACCTGTCCCTCCAACCACCCCCTTTTTATTACCATACAGCCTACATCAGTTTCAACTATGGATGCGGGGGTTTCGAAATAAGTGACCAAATCTTGTACAGTGGATGGTTGTCTTCTCCACCCCCCTCCCCCCCCCCAAAAAAAAAGATTATAATAATAAGATTGTCCTCACTCATTCCATTTCACTCAAGAAGCGATTCGTTCCTTATTCTATAAAGCAGATGTGGCGAATGCCGGTATGTTTTGACCCTTGACTGTCGAAAGACACCCGCTGATAGTGCGCCGTGCATACCCATAATTAGCAGTGCAGCGAGAGTGTGGGGCGCATTAGGTAAGGTACAGGTCGAATTGTCCCTCGGTTATGTGATGAATTCTTCCTACCTAACCCATGCTTGCTTAAACTGGGAATGCCTATACTGACAACAACACGAAAGGTGTGGGCAAAGGGCTCTCGCTCGGGGAAATAGGATTCCCCGACCTCGCCACCTTTGTAACTACCCCCCTCCCCCTTCTTTGGGCTTCTGTACTGAAGCCGCTCCGGCATGACGGACATCCTGCGCCGTCGAATCGAAATCCATGGGTTATTTATTTGTAGATGTACCATTGGCTATTTGGGCTTATCGGGTCAAGAGTCCAAAGATGTATCTATTCAAGCCATAAGGTAAACCAGGGGTGATTTTGGTTTTTGTATAGCAGCCGTTCCAGAGGTACCTGCTCTTAATCGTTTGTATGGTGATGGTTATAGGAGGTGGGGGGGAGGAGGAAGAGTGCGCCCTGAGAACCGGACATGTCGTTTACGTCCATCCCCTGCATCCTTGCCTTTGCCACCTAAATTGCTGTGGGATCCTTCTTTCGTCTGTGTAGTTTTCCTATTGGAATTAATCGCTTGTTCTACAGCGTGATAGGCTGTCCGTTCCCCGAAAATAAACACAAAGGCAAGCAGGCGTCCCTTCCGGAGTTGAAAACCGGGAACCGTTAACCCAATTGGATGACATATAGGAGTGGGGGGGGTTCATTTTCATGATTGTCGTGGTAGGGCGAGTGGTTCAAAGTCACTCGAGTTACCCACACTGTGGTGGGCATATCGCTTAGAGCTGGGACCCAGCATTGTGCATTTTTTATATATAAAACCTTGGCGGAAAATAATGGAAATATAACCCAAGAGGCAATGTAATATAAAAATCCTGGCTAATAGTTAATCTGGGCGAATTTCGGCCCCGCTGTAAAAGGGTAGACATGATATGGATATGGGTAGGGGATGTTAGGCGAGCGATTCATTCGCAATCAATAATGGTTGCCTCACCCAACAGATTTTTCAGTATACAGCCTAGTTGAACCTCTCCCATCTTTACGGTAGTAGGGCGCGCTCTTAGGGCCGACTGATATACAGGACAAGGTGAAGTTAACCTTTCCACCCAGTGCCATTATTGACCGGAGCCCCACTTTCTGTAGTTGACAGAGGACACCATCTGTGGCCTCCGACTGGACAGGAGGATTGATATAATTATCCATATAAAAGGCCCCGACTACCTGGTCCTTTTCGATTGTCTCCCTTGGCCACTAGGCGGGACAGTATGTCAAAGACGTGTGTCCGTTGATCGGAGTTTGCTGACTTCATATTGAGTATTTGCGCTAGGCCCCGACGAATGAAATGGCAAGTACATTAGGGGCCGCGTTAGTCCCAGGCCACCCAATTGCGGGCTTCTTTAAACTATCGCCAACAGTGGCCCACCTTCAACTATAAGCGCTAGGGAGGGTGGAGAGGGGCGAAGAGCCAGAGGAAAACAGAGGGGGGGGCATGGGCACCTGTGGTCCAGCTGGAGCAAAGGAACGGGGGGAGGGAATTGGCAAAAAAAAAATGGGGTTGGCGGCATTGGTGACGGGGAGTTCCTCACTGCTGGAGATGCCAGTGTATCCCGGTCGCAGCCGTATATAAACCCCAGTGGTTCCCCCCCTTTCATGACTCGACATTCCATTTCTTCCTACCTTCATTTGAATAGCCCCCTGGTCTGCTCTTGCGCGACTAGTTTCCACTGCTTTGACATCGCATCCAGCTTGTATTTATAGTGTCCGTCATTTTCTCCCTGGTGAACCCCGTTTGCCCTACGTAGCTAACACCAACATATTTTAATCCCAATATCTCTCCGTCTCTCTTCTTCAATTCGTTTAAGTTACAGTGGTAGTGTCCGTATCTATTGCCTGCATCCCCTCCAATTATATATATATATATATATATAAAAGAAGGAAAATAACTTTATCTATCCCCCAAGTACGCCCCCCCAATCTATCATGCTGCCAAACCTCTTGCTCGCAACGCTGGCCGTTGTGGTCCTTTCGGCGTGTTCCACCTTTGCCTCGCTCAGCGGGAACCAAGTAATTACCCCCCATAACTGGGTGATTATGCATGATCAATTAGCTAATAATCCCCCAGCCTGCGAAATGCCCTACGCCGAGCTTCGCCTGGAACGTATCACGGCCGTCCAGGGCCTGGTCAAGGGCAGTATGTGCGGTAAATGCATCAAAGTCGCCAATGCCGCTGATCCCCAGAAATCCATGTACGTTCTGGTAGTTGATATGGGAGGCCGCGGCTTGGATGTCAGTACCGTGGCTTATAAACAAATCTTTGGGCAAGACACGGATCCGGCCAGTGCCGTTTGGACCGAGGCCCCCGATAGCGCATGCGCCGGAGTCTGGAATAAGAGGCGCTCGAGCACTATCAATACGAGACGTCGCTAGGTGCCGCCCTCATCATTGAATCCTGTCGTATCAATATTATGATTTCATTACCCCATCGTATTCGGTCAATTGTATCATCAGGTCTAGCGTGAATGGGATCGTCGACATGTCCTTTATTGGTCTGCTAAACCCCGCCGCCCTGATTATCGTTATTGACCGGCCCTCCCTTCTGACCATGATTCAGATATTTTAAAACGCCCTGGATGTTTCAGGGCCATTCCCAATAAACCATTTTTTGCAGTCAATAGACACGATTGAGAAAGGTTATCCACAATGTGGCCAGAGGTGGGCAATTGGCGGCCCAGGGAAAGGGTGTATTTTGGAGTCCACGATCGAGAATACGCTAACGAACTTCGTCATGAATAGCCATGTT
The DNA here is from genome assembly GCA_027576995.1 of Dimargaris cristalligena. Taxonomy (NCBI): domain Eukaryota; kingdom Fungi; phylum Kickxellomycota; class Dimargaritomycetes; order Dimargaritales; family Dimargaritaceae; genus Dimargaris; species Dimargaris cristalligena. Next base: position 62,769 of record JANBQC010000055.1, read on the forward strand.
TCACCAAGAAAGCAGCGTATATAAAAGGGTAATAACGGGCAGGTAGTAATGGCATGCCAAACCCTTTGACCGGGGAAAATATCCTCCTATCACACTCTTCAGGCCCATTCGTTCAGCCAATTGGCCATCGTTCGATTGACCAACTCATACTTTAGCATCGGATAATTGGAGGGCATAAGTGCGTAAATTTCCGTAGTTTATAATTTAGCCTCAACCAGTTTGGGGAGCCATAGTCCAGTTTGAGGTAGGTAAACAATAATAAGACGCACCATAGCCGCGGTTAACTCAAACCGATTATCCCTTCAGCTAGCCAATCATAACTGCTTAACTGTTCTTTACCCATTCAACCAAGTATCACGGATATTGATTTGTAGTACACGTGGGAGGTAGACGATTTATTTAAACAGACGCGATGATATCAATACGGCGATGCTTGCTCGTATTCGACGCTATCGGCTAGTCTCCTGGTTAGTAGAAACTCCCTATTCGATATAATGCCTAATATCTTCCCACAAAAAATCGAGCAGGTTGACGGGGTGGGGTATAGCGTAATTACTTCTGCTTGGATTGTTCTTCCATCATGGCGGCATTCTGCTCAGCGAACCGCTGGCCAACACGTTCAGCGTGTTTCATGAATTTGTCGGTGCACCGGGACACGCAGCCCTCCTGAAGCGTTCGATTTGGTAAGTGTTTAGGGCATAGTAGATTAGGGATAGCTGGTTAGAAACAGCGGGCATAGTCAGACAGTACATCGAGGACCGTAATTTGAAGACTCGCGCAGCTAGGGGTTTAGGTCGTGGCGTATATAGCTGTCAATCACCAGGTTCAGGCGGGTAATAATAATAATATCCTACTAAATCCGCAAAACTAGTCAACTTACCTCACGGGAAGACATGGTCTTGGAAGTAAAGTCGCTGACACAGCTATCGAAGCAGCGTTGGACCAGATTCGAGTAGAGGCGCATGAAGTCACGCATCTAAGGGAAGGTAACGGGGGCGATCGAACAATGGATAAACGAGGGACATTAGTTGGGGGCCTTGGGGTGGGATAAGGGAGGCGGGTGCACAGGTTCACGTCTCCCCATTGATCCAGGCAAGAGGTGTTAATGACAGGTAACCGCCTGGAATGAGATCCATACCTGATTGCGTTCCATGAGCTGCTGCATGCGCATGCTATCGGCTTCGTTGAATTGACTGAAATCCATTGTGAGTAAAAGAGGGGGGATACTTGAATCAAGGGACGGGAAAATGTACAAAACAAAGAAGGAATAGTATACCAATAGACGATATATCTTAATGGAAGGAATGTGGGAATAGGCGATTAACTGATTCAAGGCAAAAGGGGGAGGATTGGGTGACGGAAGGCGCAGGCAAAGCGTAGGTTACGCCGGCCAGAGCATTTAGTCCAGGAGATTCGTGTTAGTTTAAACCGCCTCTGAATTTCGCATACCTTCCTAATGAACCCTCCTCCT
>JANBQC010000056.1:0-62679 GCA_027576995.1 Dimargaris cristalligena
AATTGTCAAGTAGAAAACACTTGTGTTGTATTTCGTTGGTTGCATATTTCTAGTCCTCTTGGTATGTTTATATCTTGTATAGCTATTTTTTTAATTGCTGCAGGTTATGAATGGGTTCGAGCGTATTCTTCCTTAATTGAAAGTCGTTGGAAAGAAGCAGAATTACTATTACAAAGAAATAATATAAATGAAAGGGGTGGAGGAGGAGAAGAAGAAGAAGGCTTAGTAGAACAACAACATTCCCTTGTTCATGCTTATGAGCAACATACAAGGTATATATATCATAATATCATGATTTTCATAATTGATGACTAATACACACACATACATGTAGATTATCTAGAAAGAGAGAAATGATTCGTTCTAGTATTTATGCATTTTTAGTTGCTATTAGTTTTTGGCTTATGTTAGTATTTATGACATATAATGGATATCTTATGATGGCTACTGTTTTAGGAGCAGGATTGGGTCATTTTATTTTTGGAAATGATAAATTATCTGGTGATAAATCTATTCAGTGTCATTAGACGTAGTAGTTGTTGTTGTTGTTTGATGACGTTGTCTAACCCTAGAAGCTATCGTAGTCGCTTCATTCTCTTCTTCACCTAAATACTTTTCTTTTAATTTAGCCAAAACTTCCTCTTTTTCTTTATCTTCTTGTATTTTATCTTTTTCTTGCTTTAATGTTTCATTTTCCTTTTTGATATCGACTTGTTTTGATTTACGAGGAGGATTAAACTGTTTACAATTAGGACAGATATATTCTTATACATAAATGAAATAAATGAAATAATAATCAGAAACTGCTGTCCTTAATCATCTCTCTCCCCTCCCCATTTCGGCCATGGTTTGTGAGAGAGTGAGAGGTATAAGCGATGCACTCGCCGATTAGCCCACATAATCACCCCAGACTTCGGACCACTTAACTTACATAACCCCATTCAACCACGCCTACGCAACGGATTCCGCCACTTGCGTTTTATCCGAAAGTACGGGGTATCTGTGGATAGATAAGTTGGGCGTGACTGTATTTAGAAGGGTTATTGGCTCTATACCATCTGATATAGCCAAGGGGGAGGAGGGTTTCTATTGCTCTGTGTCTGTGCTCAATGACTAGAGGCGAATAATATACACCCTTGGGATGAGGGGTGGGAGGGGCTGGTTGGCTATGTTGCTGCTATATTCCGATATCGGGCCTTGGCTAATCTATTTTAACTTGCCCTGTGTTCTCTCTCTCCTTTGCTTGCTATTCCTCCAAACGAAACTGCATCATCATCATCATCATCATCATCATATAGTTACGATCAATTCCTCGACGGTAAAAAAGGCAAGGGAATGCCTCCGAATGTGGGCCAGCGTGCCAGTTTAGCTTAAAAAGGAAAGAGATGCCAATCACACCCTTTCCTTATACTGGTGGTGGGGGCTCCCCCACCTATCTACCCTTTAGCTCCCTGGACCCCTTTTACTTTATTATATTATATTTTGTCCGACGTGACTCAACTTCGATTCTGCTGATCCCCAGCGCCTTGACAGCCAATTGGGCAATCAACATGGGACTGACTGAACCACAAAGACACCACTAGTATCAATTTCAGATGTACTTTTGATTTTGCATATAAAATGAATAATGATGAATCATTTCAGTTAGGATTAAGGGACAGACAATGCGATAGTATTCCTCAGAAGGGGAAGAAGAAGCCCTAGATTTATCTAAAAGGTCAGCTGGTTATATATGTGGGAGTAGTTCAACAAGGCGGTATAACGAAAAATCTATTTGATGAGGCAACTACTACTGGTTGAAAATAAACATCCCACCGATTTTCCCATACACATATCGGTTAAAACCTTATATAACCAAGCTGAACTTCACCCATATGCATCCTTACCCCGCCAAGGCCCAGTAATAGTGGGGGTTAGGGCATGACTTGGTTTTTATGGTACGACGCTCTTGTAGCCAAGAAAGACCAGCGGTGTAGGATAGATATATTCTAGTCCCCCCTAGTCTCTTTAGGAGTCTCTCGCATTCCCCGATTTCCGCAACATTCCCACCCCCTTCACCCCTTCCCTTTTCTCTTCGTTCCTTCCATGGACGAGAAGGGCACGAGCGAATGGTTGATGGTTTGACGAGCCTTTTCGGCGGCTGGCTATTGGTCATCCACCCCACCACCTCAGAGAGCGAGGGGGGTGGGCAACGAATCAGCACCAGCCCCGGTGGCTCGTTTTTACACAGGCAGATGCCACAAAAGGAAGTCCCAGATATAAACGGAAGGTCATATGGGCTACAGGATGATGTGGGAGCGCGGAAATCATTTTTGATTTAAGCATGTAGTTGAGGTGGGTGCATGTTAGTATAATATAAATATATATATATATAATTGTATATACTCCGTATAAAAAAGAAATTTATAGCTCACTTCCGGGGCCGCGTTCGTTCTATTGGACCGGGCACCGGAAGTTCCTCCATCCCTCCGGCCTGATACACCCACGCTCTATGCCGGCTCGGATAGCACACCATCGGGCAGAGGACTGCCAATCCCCCCACCCGTTGCATTCGGCGTGATTATTCCTTCACAAAACAATAGCATCAGGAGAGGGCCATGGGGACCGCCGATTGGGGGGGTTTCATGGCCCTAATTCCCTTACTCACATTAGGACCCCTCACTTAGTTGCATAGCCACTGCATATCTACCCCCCTCCCTCCACCGTATATAGGTAAGTATGTGGTGGCGACATTGGTCTGTTTGGAAAGGAATGCCTGCTGCCAGATATGCATTTTTAAACGACGACGACGACGACAATGATGATGGTGCTGGCTGGTATGTGGGAAACATAGGGAGAGGGATACATCCCCTAGTGTGATGGGCGTAAAAGATCACCGGTATTATGTTATAGAGGGACCTTATTATATGGACGGAACGGGGGAGGGGGTGGGTAGGGGGTATATACTTTTGCGGAACAAACGGCAGTCTTGTTGGGAGAATGTCCCTCCTCTCTATTAAGGGAAATAATACGGGGCGGAAGAGAAAGGCAAGGAAACCTCTAAATGACCCACGCTATGGCATGCCATGGAAGCGAACCAGAGAAAGCAGCGACGGTGATTTATAATGTAGGGTAGTAGCGGTAGAGTGGCTTTTGGTTCGCATCAGCCCAGTTGGTCGGGGATTGGTGAATTCGGCGGGGCAGTCTATACTATACTATCACCTGATACCGCCAGTCAGCGACAACCATGCTGCAGTCGGTGGGGGGAGGGCGACGCGTACGAGTTATACGTCCGTTTGCTATTAATAACTAAATACATGCATGAGAAAGACTGTGCGATCCCTTCGATGTCGTTAATCGGGGTGTTATTTCCTCCGGCGATTCCAACTCCCAGTAGGGGTTGGGATCCGTTTGGTTTGCTTGGCGTTGTTTCGTTTGTTAGGGTTAGAGGGTACTACTACTACTACTACTACTATTATTATTATTATTATTGCCCTTTCGGGTCGTGTACGTCGGCTAATGGTATTTCCGAAACTATTGGGACTGGCCGTGAACACTCGATTTCTTGGCGGGACTATATACATGGTCATTTCTCCCTTAAAATCGGGGATTCCAGGTGGCTTCGTAATGGTGTACGACGGGGTGTACTATGTAGCGTAAAGCAAGGGCTTACGACTCGCCCCCGTTTGGGAGGGCTGTGTGGGGCGGTGAGGTGCCATCTCGCGCGGATGTGTGTGTGTGTGTGTGTGTATGGGGGGAGGCATCTTCACATTTTTTTTAAAAAAAAATCGACCATTGGGAAACGCCATACACTATTTCGCCCATAGTATGGCGTACTCGTGTAGCTTGGCTTGCTACAAAATTGGCGAATTTAAGGGATATTAATATTTCCGATAGCGATACTAATACTGACAGTACTAACAATTGTCATCATCGTCGGTATCCTTATTATAGTAATAAGTAATGCCTCTGATATCATATACATTGCCCAGCCGGGATTTATAATACCCATCGGTGGCCGCTATCCAACACAAAACCATCACCCCTTTGCCCTAGTAAATCCCCAAAAATGTGACGCATAGCATATTAGTCGGACTGGCCTAGTTTTTCTTTACCCATGATCTAATGGCTCATTAGTGCGTTTAACGTACCCCAGCCACTGGTGGACTGCTAATTTATAGTACCCTCTTTTGATTTCAATTGTCAATATATTGCCAATAATATATAAAAGGATCTCTGGTGTCGTCCTAGTTTGACTTTTGACCTCTCTGTTTTGGGCCTCTTTTCTCTAGTTCTATTTAACTTCATGGCCTTTATATCCTCAACTCATTACTGTTGAGGATTAAGTTTTATTCTGCCAACTGTGTTTATGTGTTAATCTGCTGGAGGAATACGATAAAGGCTCTAGTTACTTGAATAATCTCCGGTGTCCGACGCTATCTAATTAGTATATATCCTTCTTGTTTAACCTGCATTGTTCGCTTGCCTCTTGGACTGCTGGGTTTAGTCATAAACCGGCCCTGCCCTTGGGTGTCTTGTTGATTGTGCGCCCAGCGGGTGTTCCTTGCTTCTGTTTAACTTAGCTCGACTGGGCTATTTAACCCCCCAGAGTGCCACACACCCCAGCGCATTTCTATAAATATATTTATATATCTCACTCTTACGCCCAGCTCAGCTTGAGTGTATTATGACAGTGGCACTTTCCGTTGGTGTTGGTCCCGTGCCCTTTGAATTGAGCCCAATCACAGTGCTTGCAGTTCGCCTGCCCCATCCTCTCAGCCAATGTGTCGACAGTAATGTAAGTAAGAAGTAGCTGCCGCCTGCTAATATTGTACGTGTCGCCCCTCTCCCCCTCCTTCAATAAATCTCGAAATCACCCCCAATTAATAAATATAAGAATATTTAGGGGTGAGAGGTACAATAAAATAACACACAAATATATATATATATATATAGAGGGTGCGCCGCCCAAGCCCGCCCTCTATTTTCGCCTTGTTTTTTTCGAGTCCCTTAGTTGGTCCCAAAATTTCCCCCATTCCGTTACCGGTTTAGCGTTCTTCCTTGTTACTATCAAACGTCACTTGACTATAAAAAGTATATATATATATCTATTTGCTCATTCCATTCCATTCCATTCCCCTCTACTCTATTTTACTCTATTCTATCTCACTCCTCGCTCGTTGCCTTGTGCTTACTATCGAACCGCACAGTACTCTTCCCAACCTCGCCCAGCATTCGCTTCTTGGCCCCTCCTTGTACTCGCCAACTCTCCCGTTCCCAGAAGCCCTTTCCCCCTACCGTGTTCCCTTTTCGCGCCAGTCCTCATCACCCCCACCAACCCACTCACTCGCCTGTACTCCCCTTTTTCCAGGTCGCTAACCCCTCTCGTCCAAAGCACCCCAACTTTCGGCGATATCCTCCAAACCCACTCGATAAGCCCGAGTCTCGGTCCTTTCCCCCACCGTTTCTCTCTCTCTGTATCTCCCACACTCACACTCACCTTCGCAAGTCCACCGAGCGGTGTCCCGAAAAACCCCACACTTCCTCTTTCGCGTTAGCCTTGTTGCTGTTTCACAGGTGAGTACACATTATTATTGGCCGTTCGGTCACTGTGCTCGGGCGATTAAATAGCTGAAACGAGTCTTTTTTATTTTGTTGTTTTTATATGGGCCGCGCAAGCTGCTCTGATCCCACCCCCCCCTTCCTCTCCATGGCCTATTCTCCTCGACTCGTATTTAAATACGGGCGACTGAGAGAAATGTGCCACTGGATTTGCTGCACCCATTGACTATGTAACTCCGTAAGAAGGGGGGTTGAATAGGAGTAGCCTTGGCATTGATCATTTTCCCGGGCCTGTCGCAAAACTGTGCAGTGGGGCTCGTGACCTGGCGCTAGTGGATGAAAGTACTATTGCCGAAACGGACTCTTAACTACAGCCCAGTGACGCACATGGAGTAGAAGAACGAGGCCATTGTGCTTTCTAGGGCCCCCCTAAGGAAAACGCCATTCTAGTGCCACTCCACTCCACTCTACAACTCTATTTATATATATATATATATACCCATGTTCGGTTTATTAATAATACCTATGTGTCCCCCCCCCCCCATTTACCTATTGTCCCCACGCCCCGCTCTGGGATGCATAGAGCCCGCGCTTGTCGACGGTCCCTTGACCTATTTTTCTTGTTTGTTCGTTGAAGTCCGTGACAACCCGTCTTCATCTGTCCCCGTTCTTCTTCGATCAACCTAGATATAGATATATATATAACCAGGACCCCGAGCCGGTACCTCTCTTCTCTATTCCGCTTTATTTATTTACCCTCCTTCGCTCCTAGTGTTCCTTATCCGTGCGCTCTAACATGGCCAATATACCCTTCCGGATAGACCCCGCCAAACAGCCTGCTATTCCGCTACACCGTATTCTTAGCCAGTCCCCAAACGGTAAGCTGCCTGATTAATCCCGTGACCCACCCCACCCTTGGGATATGCTCCTCTTACCCAGTTGCAAAGCTGGCTTTGGTTTGCTCCACGTGCCTCTCTGTAGCCAATCCCATCCCTCCTCCCCTGTGTCCTCTCTTTCGTAATGGCTATAATACCCTATACCTAACCCAACCCCCACCCTAACCCTTTCTTCACGTGATCTCGTCCACCACCACCCTCTTGACCTTGCCCCGTTCCTTCCAGATATTATAAACCCCAGCGATCTCGACGCCTCGGCATTTGATCGCCAGCACCCCTACTATTCAGCCAAACCCCCCCGCCCAACCGCTTCCGGTGTGGACTCCCCGTCCCCGCCGCCCGCTGATTTGCCCCAGCTTGACCGGTGGAAACTCTACAGCAAACTGGATTCCAAACTCCCCCAAAACGGCCGCGTCTCCAACCTTGCCTGGCGTATGATGTACAATCCTGCGACCCTGGCCTGGCTGGAAATCCTCGACGCCGACCAAAAGCGTCGGGCCCAGTCGACCGCTTTTCTATCCTCCATGGGCAATAGTCAGCAACAGGCATCCCCACCGACCTTTGACCTTTCCCGGCTCATCGAGGGGGGTCTTTTGGAACAGGACCCCATGGGCTTCATCTTTGATCCCACCATGTTCAGCAGTATAGACCCATTCTCCTCAACTCCACCGGCCCCGGTGCAGTCCCAGGCCAACCTGAGTCAGATCAACCAGGGCTCTATCACTACCATGTCGTCAGGGAATAGCCAACCCCCTGCTTCTACCCAACCTCCCGTCACCACCCAGCCAATCGCCCAGCTGCCCGTCACCACAAGCCAGAGCGCCGGGGATGGTAACATGACCATCGATACCACCACGCTATACGACTTAACCAACGATCCTTTGGCTTGGGCCTTTGCCCCGAGCGATTTCAATACCCAGGCCGCCTCCCAGGCCCTGGCATACGGCCAGTGCATGTTCCCTAACCCCAACACCCAAGTGGTGACCAGTGATTTCTCTGCCTCGAACCAGGGGTTTGCCCCGGCATATCTCCACCCTTCGCTGCCCCTCAATCTACTAAAAGCCCAGGGTGTCAGCTCCGTCGGCAACTTCATGGCTAATACCGCCGGGATGCCGTATTCGTCGAACGGGGCTGCCTCCGCCATGTTCAACCCGTACGATGTTAATGGCGTCCAGTCGACGACCTCCTCCATTAATATCCCCAATGTTCCGGAGCCATCGGTCAATTTCGCCACCCCCGCTGACATGCTCCTGTCAAGCAGTCCCAATACTCCCACTACGGGCTATTTCGCCCCGTCCTCTCTGCAGACGCCCATGGCCCAGCGACCAGGAAGAGCGATCGCGCATCAACCTAGTTACTCTACAGGCACTGTCCCGACCAACCTGTGTGATCAGGTTAATCCAGCCAGTAATCAAGTTACCACCAGCATGCTTAGTCCCGCCGCCGTGGCCAAGTCAATGACCCCGTCTACTACTACCACTACTAACACTACTGCTACGACCCCCTCCACCACCCAAACCAGACACCATGCCCAGGCCCGCTCGGTGGCCTTGCCTACCGCTATCCTACCGCCCATTGATGACTTGACCATGGCTGCTGCCGCGGCAGCCAAACAATCCGCCAAACTGCCCCACTCTCCCCCGCACTCATTGGCCAACCGTGGCCACGCAGCATCAACCCCCCGACCTCTGTCGACGACACCAGCATCCTTATCATCCAAGTCTGCGACCGTTGCGGCATCTGCGCGCCGGACCGACAAATCCGCGATGGAAGGCCGGCAGTGCTCCCACTGTCACGTTACTCGCACATCCCAGTGGCGGCGCGATCCTAACGGGGGCCATTTCTGCAATTCCTGCGCCTTGGAATACCTTAAACATGGTACGCTGCGGCCCGTGGATCCCAGCTGCAAAGACCGGGAAATCCGTCGGCGAAACCGGGCCAAGGGCAAAAAGGTAGATACCTCCCGGGGAGGTAATAGTAGTGGTAGCAACAACAAGCATACCCGGGCTACACCAGGAGGGTCCGACTATAAAAGTTCGGAATCAGCGAGTACTACGCCTAATACCCCGATTACTGCCGCCACGGCCATGGGCTTATCCGCCCATAATGGTGGTATACTTCCGTCTGGTCAGCAACAGGTCATGATGACCAACGGATTTAACGGCAATATGGCTATAGGCACTGGAGGAGGAGGAGGAGGCTACCACCGCCGGGGCATGACTAACCTCAGCTTAGATTCGCATGCACTGCGGGCCGGTCTGCAGGCCGTAGCTGGAGAACATACACCGTCCCCTTCGCCACTCCACACCGTCAGCTCCCCAGTGCAGCAGCAACCGCTCCACCAGCCCCATCACTTGGCGTCTGCATCAACATCGGCCTTACCCATCACCCCGTTGTCAGCTAAACGGTTACCTACGTATTCGTCGCCCTCCACCGTGTTACCATCCCTGGCCCAGACCGTTAGCGCAGGTAGCGGAGGAATTGGCGGTGGTAGCGGACTTGCTCGCCAGAGTCCGGGAATGGTTATTTCGCCTTCTCCCTCGCCTCCCCATTTGAATCAAATGCACTCGGTGAGCGGGAAGAGTAATAGTAGCAGTGCTGTTGGGACAGGAGGAGGAGTAACCTCCTATCCACCGGCTGGTAAGGCATTGCCCAGTCTCCAGCGGCTGCCGGCCCAACCGTTTTCGGGAGAAGGGGGAGAGGTCAATAATAATAGTGGAGTAGGATTGACCACACCCATGGATAACAACTCTCTCCGTATTTCGGGCTATCCCCAGAATAACGGTTATCCATCGTCCATGGCCATAACCAGCGCCGCTATTTCCTCTTCCACCACCACCACTGCTGCTGCGTCGAGCTCGGGCCTGGAACACACTGATAAGCGCCGGCGCTTGACCGGGTCCACTATAGCGGCCACAGTAAGCCCCCATTACCTAATGACCCAAGGTTCTTCTTCCTCTTCGTCGTCCCAGTCGGCGAATTACCACCACCGTCAGTCGGCCATATATCCTAATAATTCGGCCCTTCAGCGTACGCCTCTTTCCTACGAATATAATCACCCCGGTGCGGATAACTAAACTACATCTAGTCCATAGTGGGCTTGCTCGCCCGTTGACTTCCTTTTATTTTTCCCCCCTTCTTCCGCTTTCTTAGTCATCACCACTTTTTAGCATCTATTTTTTGTTCTACAGCACAGTTGAGAGTTCATTTCTATTTGCAGGTGAATGTGGTGGGGGAGGGAATAGTTGGTCCCCAGGTCTCCTCTTGTACCTATTTGGCGAATTATATATATATATATATAGCTCCTCGATTCTTCCCCTCCCCAATTCCCGTCCGTCAATTATTTAATTTCTGCCAGTTTCCATCCAACTATTATTTTAATAAATAAATGTAACATAGTGAATAATTATCTTGTTAATGAATGGGCTACGACTAAAATAAGGGGTAGTTAGCTGGCTGTATGGGAGAGAGAGATAGAGAGAGAGGAGGGGATATTACTAGTGCATCCATTATAAATGACACCTGTATTGTAGATCTAAAGGTCATCGGGATAATAGCTTTCGTGGAGGCGAGCGGGGCCTCAGATGTACATATGTTGGGGAGGCAGCCAACCCCCCTGCTTAAGCTAATGTGCTTCTAATTTAGATAGGCTGAACTGATTTAAACTAGTAAAGAAATACAAAGGGTATCGTTGGGCATCTGATCAGCAAGTACGCCTTTGCTTGGCTCTTCCTTCATCAGCAAGGGAGCGTGGAGTATAATGGGACTGTCTATAAGGGATAGCTCGCAGATTACAGTAGCATGGGGGAGGCGTGTATGTATGTGTGCGAATATTATACTCCTTTGCCTATCCGCCTATTCGATACAAACCTTTTAAATGTTGAACGGAATCCACATGTAAAGGATTTCTTGGATTTACCCTAAAACTAACTTCGGTTGGTGTGGTGAACAAAATGTATACTCTACAGTAATAATAATAGATGCGGTTAAATAATGTACCGACTAGCGTGTGTAATACACGTTGGCATTAGTTCCGAATTAAATTTCTAATCAGGTGTCAATCGTTTGTGTGTGTGTTGAAGGTAGAGGGGGAGGGTTGCCCACAGCGACTAACGGGCCATACAACGACCAGAAGACGAGAATTATTCACAGATCTATTTAAACCCACCCCCCTTCGCGCCCCCCTTTGGAATATTTTACTCGCTATTTATTACACCCCCCCCTAGCTTATACCATATATTTTCCGATTTTTACTATTATCTGGACTACTGAATTTATCTCTCTTTTCCTACGCCGGCGTGATACACTAGGTACACCGATATTTTATTTTAACCACTCTCGGGTCTAGAGTTCTCCCTTAATACGACCAGCCCACCCCACACCTCCACCACCTTGGCTTATATTGCCGCTATGCAGTTCATTTATCTATTCGTCGCGGCCCTTCTTGTAGTCGTTGGGGTTTCTGGGGCTCCCCGGGTCCCCTCTTCCTACTTCTCCTTCGCGGTGATGATCCCCAGCAAAGCTGAACTTCCCGTTCCAGAGGTCCAACGTCGGCGGGCCTCGACCACACCCACCACCACCACCACCACCACCACTACTACTACTACTATGCCAATGCGCACCAAGCAGCCGAAAATGATTGTTACTTCGAAGTTAGAAAGGGCGTATGCCAACGCCCTAGTACACCCTGCCATGTCTAATAACGACTATTGGAAGTTTACTCCCGGCATTTCGAATATATTCTAACCCGTCTCTCTTTTAATATACGGTACATCGTGTAATCCATGGTCTATCTTCAGTAAGTGTCCCCCCCCACCCCACATTAGTGGGTGGAAAGAGTTACTCTTAATAAACCTATCCCTTTTTATAGTATATTCTTGTAATCTTTTGGACCTCATTGAATATTCCGCCATGTTACCCTAGTACACCACTGATTAAATATACCCAATTAAAATAGTCTTCCTTTGGCCACCAATATTAACCTCTTATTGATAATGGATACGAGAATATAGAGAAAGGGGGCTATTTTTAACCAGTAAAACACAGTTACATTCAACGTTTTTTATTTTTTTATTTTGCTACATAATCCGATTGAACCCCGCTCATATTCGGTCTTTGTAAAACGGCTAAACCCAATACTACGTAGTTGGCAAGCCGATGCCGACAATTGCTTGATATCGTTTCCATCCAGCTCAATGTGAGCGGGCTACTCCATTTGGGATACCCACCGGTAGGGTGACATTTAAACAGTGCACCTCTATCATTGCATTGGACAGCTATTTTTGGAGAGACAACATTCCCAAGTCTACCCTAGCACCATAACCCCGGAAAGGTTCATAATTATACTATACCTCGATGAATGATGCTACGAATCTTCGGTATGAGAAGAACTCGAGATTGTTACAGAGGGCTGTGGGTGGAAAGTAGATGGGAAGTTAGGTGGCCTATTCGTTTATTGGGATAAGCCTGATCGAGTTGAGTATTCTACATTCTTCTCGAAAAGCATTATCGGTGTATTAAGGGAGGTTTGGCAATATGATAACACAACTCAAATGAACTGGTGCATCACAGTTTCCAGGCGACAATACCCATACCAAGGTGGAATTCAGTTGCAGGGATTCCAAGCCCTAAGAAAACCCATTTATAGTTAATAATACGAGGGGCTATTAAATCATTGCAACTTACCTATTCCACAAAAAAAAAAAAGGTATACATGGTAGGGACAATGTGAGACTGACCAGAGAGGGGATGGTGAATGGATACCTAGCTTAGGAAATAGTAGGGGATTTACCCGGTGTTGTTTCTCTCACCCCCCCCGTCCGAAAAGGGAGTCTCCAGCATTAGTCAACCTCCTCAAAATCATCATCATCTTGGGAATCGTCGTCCTCGTCCATAGTGTCCTTCGACGGCGTATCGGGGGCGGCGGGTGCCGCGTCAGCCTCGGTTGGTATCGACCGCTTCGCGGCGAACTCGGGCTTGAGCTGGTAGTTGGCTGAATACCCACCCTTACGGTTGAGGATGGCCACTTCGTTAAGCACTTCTTTGAGGAAGGCCTAATTCACGGTTGTCCCACGGCGAGGCGAGGTGAAACGAACAAAAACCCAATACAAAAACATACACATCCACATTAGGGTAGGCAAATGATCAGCTAATGACGCCTAGAACCTATCAGTTGGCTAGGTAGGCTGCAATGGGTCGAGTGAGCCGTTGTCCTCCGTGGCATTATCTAGTCCCCGATTCCCTCCCCTTACACATCCCATTTTAAAGACCTAGAACTGGGCATCGGAATACTCAAAAGAGGGATCCAGAAATAGCGAGTTGGCGGGACTACCCTTTTCATACTTACCACCGGCTGCTCGGTATGTTCCACGAGCCCCTTCAACGACCAATACGGGTACTTTTCGAAGGCCTTGAACAGCATATTCATCAAATCCTGTTTGGGCATCCGGGTCATCTTGGATTCGATATACGTGGTCTTCTTCCGGTTCGCCGCGGCATGGTCCTGCATACTACTCGCCAAAATGGGTTTCCGGTAAATGTCGCCCAACCGCTGGACCGACCGGACCGGTTTGCCCGCCTCTAAATTGCGCGTGCGCATGATATGGCGGTACGCGTCACTAATCACCGGCGTCACGGCGCATTCGTGGTGGATCGTGCCCGTCACCGCCGTATGGTGGGTTTTGTTGTTTTCCGAAAACACGTAAGCATTGGTCACCCGACTGTTGGTGATTTTGAGCGTGTATTCTTTGGGAATGTCGGTGTTTTGCGGGGTGTCCGAAAGGAGAATGGCCAGCCGTTGGCCGGCGGCATCGTCCTGGTCGTAGATGCGCACCTTGCCTAAATCGACGGAGGTGTCGCTCGCTTGGGTCCACTTTTCGGCGAGAAACTTGGGGATCTTGACTAGCCAGATCTTGGTGTCGAGATTGTCCATGTCAAGCTCCTCGACGTCATCGTCCATGACTCCGGCAGCGGGCTGTTTGGTTTGGGCATTAGAAGGAGGCATGGCGGAGAATGTAATAATTTAATTGGATAAATGGGTATGATGGGAATCGGAATTTAGAATGTCTTGCTGTATTGTTTGTTTTTTTTTAAAAAAAAAGGTATGGGAGAAAGTACAAAGGATAAAGTAGGTGGAAGCGGTTCACGGAGAGTCCGTCCAATATAACGAACGTGGGAGATTAGAAGAGAATCGTAGAAGTAGGGTAATGTGAGACAAGCAAGGCCCGGGGGAATAAGCAAGTGTGACTTATAGTATCAGGTTTGAATGAAAGAAGCTAAGTAGACAGGCCAAATGGGGGCATATGTGCTTCGAGGTAAAATTAACCAAGCGGAGCTACAGTGGAGCCTTCAGCTTCGAAAGCGGCGGAAGTTCTCTAGGCCTGTATTTAGGAAGTGGAGCTTTGCACCAGTGGCGTTTGGAAGTCCAATGGGGTAGTAAAGGAAATACCCCACAACTCCTGCCCAATGTGACTAAGAAGGGTTGCTTCCAAATTTAACTGGCTTAGTCCACATGCTTCTAAATATCCCGTTCAAAAAAGTATGGAACCCCCATTTTTACGTCAACTGCCAGATGGCCCGCAACTTGGGTATTTCGCTGATCCATCTTCAGCCGCATTCTTTAATGAACATATGAATGGCTCGAATGCGATATATCCGGCACACCAGTAACAATTCAAGGGGGCTTAACTGGTCATTGGGCCAATTAGTCTCTTCCCGTCAACGTAGAAGATACTCACTCCTCCTTCCCTAAATATTAAACAAACATAGCCGCCCACGTTTTAAAATAGGAAAGTAAAGCCAATATTATCCAGTAACAGTTTATTAATGATAGTAACAGCATCCCCCCCTCCCCCGCTTGCCCTTCCCATACCACAGAAGAGGCCTTCTTTACTCCTCGCCTAATGCAGCTCTGGATCCTGCTTACCAGCGAGAATAGCCTGGGTTTTTTCTACCAATTGCTCTAGGGCCGACTGGGGATTAGGGATCACTTGCTGGCGGGCCATTTCCTCTAGGGTATACCGAGCGTGTTTCATTTGGTGTAGGTGAAGCCAACCTTTTAGCAGAACATAGGCTAACTGGCGGTTCCAGCGGGGTGGGTGGAAATGGTGGAGCCAAGGGGCCGCGCCGGCGGAGTTCCCGGGGACACTGGGTTCCGCCGGGGAGTCGGAGACGGATGCAGAAGCCGCTGAAGTGGTGGATTCTGACGCAGTCCACTGCTCCGCCGGCTCGACCGGGTCCAAACGGGCGAGATGCAACTGCAACATATCCGGCCCATGTTCGGCCCAAACTGTGTATAAGCGTATGGTTTCCTGCAGAAGGGTCAACAGTCGCCGGGCGTAATGCGGGTAGCGGAGCCGGAAGAGGATATTAAACATCGTTAAATAACATGACAACGGGACGGGACAGAAGGACACCCAGTCGTCCGCCGAGGGTGTTTGCCAACGGTGAATGAGGGGATCAAAAGAGTCGTACAAAAGGGCGAGTGAAGCCGTGGTAGCTGAGGGGTGGTGAGCCGGGGTAGGGAGTTCCGGCAAATCGGGTAAGCGCCAAATATCCGCCGCTCCCGTCACGGTGAAGAACCGGGGCAAAATCGTTCGTACGAACGGGTCCAATTCGCATAACCGGAAAAAGGTGCGAAAAGTACCTTCCAAATCGCCCACCGCGGCATACGCCGCCAGTAGGGTCCGGTACCCTTCCTGCCGGAGCCGCGGACGTTGGGTAAAGGAGGCGTGGGTATCCAGAACCCGGTGGGCCTCGACGTACCGGCGGTTGTCCAATAAGCCCCGGATCAGTTGGTTAGCCAGCACGGGGGTCAAGACGGCCCGCCCGGTCGGATCGGCTAATTGGTAGCGCTGGTAGAGGGACATGGCGCGGTCGGGCTGTCGATGGCGCATAAAGACGGTTAGCGCCACGCCTAGTTCAATCGAACCGTGGGGTCCGTAGACGGGCTGGTCCGGGGCCGTAGTGCGCATTAAATGAGTCCACGATTGGCGATGGGCCGCTTCCGCGTCCTGGTACATTTGGGGGTTACTGCGGGCCGATCGTTGGATTCGATCCAGGCGCGTGGCCAATACCGTATGGTGGATCAGATCGTGGTACAGCTGGGTAACAGTGGTGGAGGGGTGGTTGTGCTGCTCGGGGTCCATGCGAATCAGGTCCAGAATATTCTGCGGACCTACCCCAGTGAGGCCCAACAGGTCGGCAGGTCCGGTCCCGTAGGTGTAGTGAAACTGGACTAGGCCGCGCAATAGGACATCGAGTAGGATGCGATCCCACGGTAGGCGCAAGTGATTAAATTCGCGTACGAGCTGGTAGACTTTGGTGAGGTTGAATTGGTGCATGTAGCCCGTAATCATAATAGTGAAAGTATAGGCATCGGGGGCCAAAAAAGAGAGGGCTTGTTTCCACCACCACCCGGACGCCGCGGTCGAAGCTAAGGCCGCCATGGAGCCGGGCGTGTCGCAGTCGGGGGTCGCTTCGGACAGACCGGTTATTGGTGGGCCCGTCTGGTGGTCTCGCCGGCGTAAATAAGCAATATGCTGCAGATCCGCGAAGACCGACTCGGCATCATCCAAGGCGCCCACTTTAACCAGACCATCTAAATGAGCGTTCAGCACGCTGATACTAAGGCACGGAAAGACCCGGGGTAAGACCCGGGCCACTAAGGGCTGATCCAGTGGCCATACACCGGGCTGGGGCTGACGTACGGCCTGTTGCCAAAGTCGCTGGGCCAAATCAGCGCGCTGGCAGCGGTGGAGGCGCTTAAACACATGTCGGTAGAGAGTCGGGGCAAAAAAAATACGCCGTTGGTAGGATAATTCCAGAGTGTGGATCATGGGAAGCCACCGGTGGGTCTGGAGTAGACTGATGATCAGGCTGGCCCATAGGGTTTGTTGCGCTCGGGAATCGCCGGTGCATAGCGGAAGATCGGAGGTAAGTTGTTCGAAAGCCGACTCATGCCACCGCACATCGGCGGCCAGAGCACGGATAAGACGGTAAAGGACGGCAAAAGTAGGTGGGATATCCCAGTGCTGACGCATAACACTGTACAGCTGGAATACTGCAAGGCAATCCCGGGTAGTCTGAGCGTAGCAGGACAGTAGGTAATACCAGGTGGTGCTGTTGGCCGATTCAGTGGATGCGCCGAGGGTTGTGAGGTCACTAATATCATTGGGTACGATATGCCACCTTACTCCCGCCTCGACCGCTTGGGCGTACTCGGCGAGCAAATAATGGGCACGAAGGATTAAGTTGCGGTTGGGTATAGTTAGCGAAACTCCGGCGGCCTCCATATCTAAGCTAACCGCAATAATGCGCTGGGAGTTGGGCCGACTGGGCTGGGCTTCTAAGATATTTAGGAGACATTGGTAGTCCCAGGGATCCAAGAGGGTCCGGGTGATCGTTGATGGTGCGGGCCTCGTCGGGGTGGATCGATGGGTCGGGGGGCGATTATGGGGTCGATAATCGACCAGTTGGTCGTAGGCCTGGAGGGACGCCTTATGATCACGCGCCAGGAGCGCTTTTCTCAGGGTGGCTAATAAATAAAAAATACGCGGATCGGGTGATAATCCGGCTGATTCATCGCTCGATGCCGGTCGAGTTACCGAGGTATGGCACCTGAGGGATGGCCCGGGATACCAACGAATCTGTGTAAAAAAACCATGTTTGGCGTTCCGCGTACGGCTGTGGGTTGCCGGGTGTGCCCCATGGGGATGAATAAATATGTGGTTTGGGGGATCAAGTAGCGGGAGACTTGCGAACCGGAGTCGGTGGTATCGGGTTAATACATCACGACAAATAGCGACGGGTCCACTCCGGCCAGGCACCCAGCTTGCCTTGGGCATAGAGGCATGGGGTCACTTGCCGTGATGGTGGGGTGAGTTGGTAGAGGGTACAGGCGGGAGGGCAGTAGAGAATAAACCGGACAGGCGGCGAATGCGTCCCCAAGGACCAACAGAGGGGGTAGGTGAAATTGGTGGTTTACACCCGAGGATCGTTGACGACGAGGGGAGGGGGGGGGGGAATCGTAGGATATAACACTCGACGGTCCGTTGAAGTTGGAGTGGGAAATGGGCTCTGGAGGTTTGCCTGGTTTGGAATATATTAGAAGTGGATCTCGAGGTGGATCAGCGCCGCTTGAATGAAATAACAGCCCCGAAACTGGGGAGTACGTCGTGGCAATCGACTTGGTGTAGCAAAGGGGCGGGTGAATCTCGGGTAGTTTAGGTGGCCCCGATTGCTGAAGGAATCGAAAAAGTGACTATAGTACAAGTTATGCGGCGGACCTAAGAAAAGACGATCAGTGCCTTACAAACCTCAAGCCAATCGTCTCCTCTTTTTAAGTTACCACCCAAAGGCGGGGTAAACCAATGTCCTGTAGTACTAGAGAGGTAAAGCGGGTTAACTTGCGCCAGACATAAACTGACTGGTCGTTCGAAGAAGCCAACTCTTTTTTAGAATCCCCGCCAACAGTGGCCGTGACCCGCTCAGAGCGCCGGGAGGCTTGGGGAAATATGCCCACAAGTCGTGGGCCAGTTCACCTCAGCTATTGTTACAAAGCGATTCCATACCATACTGCTGACCACTTTGAAGCCTGACCATAAATTTGATTTTAGTTGGAAAACCCAATCTAGTGTGGGGCTGTCTATTTGTTTGCTGGACTTCCACCATACCTCCCATTACTTCGCCATTCTTATATAAAAGGGGACGTTCCATACCTTCTTTACTTCTTCAGTGCCTCTACAAACGGCGTGCACTTTTTTTACCATGAGCCAAGCACATCGACCCCTATACGAACAGTCCTCCCAGTTTCGCAACTGGCGGTTTTCCCGCGAGAAACTGCATGAGATACGTAAGCTGACCAACCAAGCCGGCGTTGAGCGAGCCCAAACGAACATCGAGGCTGAACAGGTAGGTTATAGATGTGGAGGGAAACCACTCGTTGGCCTGCTCTTGTCATTTCTAACCAGACTCCTCCGCGCTGATGCTGGTTGCACTTGAGTATTTCCCTTAACTCGTTATTAATATAGCCCCGACACTGACCTGGTTCGCTTATATACGCACCTTTTGCTCAATGGGGGGTTATTTAGAATGAACACTTGGCTCGGGACGACTCGGCGCCTCAGGCAGCGAACAAGCAAGTCAACTACTTGAGCTTAGACGACGAACTTGCCCTATGCCATTTCTACGAAACGAAAATCGACACATTTGCCAGGCACTTTAAACTGCCGAATCAGGTCAAGGTAAATTAGCCAGGTTTTGGTAATGCCGTTTAATTTAGTTATTTTTTCATTCAACCGCTAACCACCCATTCAACAACTTCTTTACACCGACCCTTATACTAATATATACGTATATATGTATCTATATTTCTCCGGGTGGACATTGCAACCTAACCATTTGCTTAACCATGTGTCTCGACTACTAGGCCACGGCGATTGTCTACATGAAGCGGTTTTTTCTATACAATACGGTTATGGACTATTCCCCTAAAAGCGTCATGTAAGTGGCCCGCTCATTTAATGCGAAACTGTTTAGAAATGAATTTCCTACGATTATTCAACCCCTTATCCGGACAAGTTTAACTAACGCGCAGCCATAATATATACTCATATATATTTGTCGAACCTGGACTGCCCAATGGTGTAAAGGTTAACCTGTCTCTACTTAGCCTCCAAAACTGAAAATAAGTTTATCCAGGTCGAAGATTTCGCCAAACCAATCCCTAAAACCTCGTCACAAGATATCCTAACTTACGAGTTTGTAGTTTCTCAGAGCCTTAAATTTGAATATACTGTACACCACCCATTCTCGCCTCTTTATGGGTTTTATCTCGACGCTCAGGTATAAATTCTTTACCTTTTAAACAACTTTCCCTGGAGCCCCACCGTGCACTTGATTTTATTCGGTCAACCAAAAAGCCCGCATGAATACGCCTTTCTCGTGCTAAACCCTGCCTAATTTTGCCCAGTATTCATTTTCTTGTTTTTTGGCGTATCATGTATCTTAACCATAACCCCCTCCCCTTTCGTTTCCCGTGTAGATATTAAACGATAACATCAGCCTCTTGACCCAGGTATATTCCAAAGCCATGGACTATTGCAATACCTCCCTATACACTGACCTGACCTTCATCTACTTCCCCGGCCAAATTGCCCTAGCATGCCTGAAATTGGCGGCCCAAGACCTGAACTGGAATTTTGCCGGCTACCTACACCAAAAGTACTCTGATGAAGCAACCCGGTTGGCCCTAGAAGCTATAGTGGACGATATCATCGCCACCATCAAGGCCCGCAAGCCGGTATCCACCGACATTGTACGCGAAGTAGACCGGCGTTTGATTTACTGCCGCAACCCCGAAAAGGATCCATCGAGTCTACTGTAAGTTTTTTGATTTCCAAAATTTGCATATGTTGGTGGTTGAGTAGTTGCATCCGCGTCGGTTAGGTATTGGTGGGTAATCCCCAGTGGTTATCCCCATGTCGAGTGGCTTTATTACACCGTTACTGACTATTTGGTTACCAACTGCTGTATTATTTTTTAACATGTCTATCTGGCATGTTGCTCATTATTACCGTAGGTTCCGCAAAAAAATCAAAGAAAATGAGGAAGAGGAGGAACTGCGCCGACAAGAGAAATATAGCCAGAATCCGTCAGTTTCGATATTTAATAATGGCGAGTCCTAATATCGCAGCATTCTACTCAAGACACTTCTCGTTAAATACCAATACCAATTTGGGAAAATAAACTACTTTCGTTTATATATATTATGACAGGGCCAACTATATTATACTCCATATTTAATGACCCTAACCACTTGCGAAAGCATGGGGTTGGTATTCGCCTTTGTTGTTTTGCCTAGCGAAATAAAAATGTTTGACAATGTGCTCCAGCTCAAAATTATGACACGGGGACAGGTTCGGGGAAACAGGGGACAATAAATTGGTGCTAAAATCTAGCAGGGTCTGCTTTGGAGCTAGCATTGCCAATACTTATATTTTCATGACTAAACTGTCACCTATATTATTACGAGCACATCCAATCTCGGGCCGACTATGAATTAAATCTGATCACGTGGCTGTTGTTTTGATTTCGGAGTTTACAGTACTGAGTGTTTCATGGCAACAATATTATGGGGAATCGCTTTACCAGGCAAGGAAATGAGCTTTTCATATGTATCTCCTATTGCCCATGCCATTCATTTCCCTGACTTCAACTCTTTAAATTCTTATACCGACTATGAGACCCCTATTACCATATCTCTAAACACTATTGCGCCAACGCATCCTATATTTTGATTTCCTCCCCCAATAGCCTCCAACTTACCAGCCATGAATGCGGCCATGCAGCAGAAAACCTCCGAACTCGACTTGTAAGAACGAGGCCACTCTACCTAGCTGAATTGACTCATTTCCCTCGAAGTACTAAGCCGGTATCCACGCGACCGTAGAAGTACATCGCAAAGGACAGTGCCTTACCGCCATTCAACCCCCCCCCCTGCATTCCTAAATTACGAAGCTGGCTTCTATACAAGGCCCCTAACCTATCCGTTTTATATGACCTATCCTATATTACGTGTTCCCTAGACTGAGTCAAGAGTATCGGAAGGTCTCTTTTCAAATACACCAATTCGAGGAGGCCTTTCTCAAACAACAAAAGCGAAATGAACCCACCTCACCATCGCGCGATACCTCGTCCGCCAAGGCCGTCGAAGCGGATCTTGCCTATTCAAAGGTATGTCAATTCAGTGGGCATGATTATGGGAGTTGGCTGGTTCTTGGTTCATATATATGCCCGGTAGTTTGCGAAACACGGTATCATTATTATTATCCGGATATGTACCTCCACTCAAGTATATACAACCTTGTCGGATTTCCTATCAAACGAAGTGGTCAGCGAACACATATTTAATATCGAAATTAAAGCTCCATAAAAATATGTGTAATTTTTTTGGGGGTCTCCCTAACATAGAGCCTATTTTCCAAGCTTAAGTTCAACTACCTCGAACTGGCCACCAAGGAGAAATTCATCCGGGATTTGATGCAGGAGCCGCCAATTGAGATTGAACAGGAGGACATTCAGGAGCTCGAGGTCCTTAATATGGACCACAAACAGGCGTTGAAAAAGCGAAAGACGGAAACGCAGGCTCGTAAAGAGCAGATTGACTACATAATTGACAACCTAGCCATCGGTAAGTCTGAGTTAACTAGTTATATGACACTACTATACCCAGTCCTCCGAACACCAAGTTCCCACTTATTTTAAACTACAATACGTAGTTTTACGCTCAATAGTGAGAAGCTATACCGGTGCTCTTACCAGTAGATCACCATTAATAACCCGCCCATTAAGTTTGTTTGATATAATCCCTGAACCTGATGTGACTGCAGGCTGCCAGAGCATCGAAACCGAGTTTGGCCAAACTCGGCAGCTCCTAACTGATATTCGAGATTTGGTAATGTATTGCTCCGGTTTCGACCAAACTTTGTCACAATTTATGACTTTTAGTCTAGTTGTATATAGCCACCGTATATATGTTTGTGGGACCGAAGGCTTAAATACTTAGCAGAAGCATTTCCCAGGTTAATATTAACGTTTTTGCGGCTTCATCGGTTCCCCATAATATGTTCCGTACTTAGGAGGCCCAAATCAAAGAGCTGGAAGGCGACGAAAACGGAGAACAGGTAAATGCCTCATTCTACTTATTTGGACTTTGCTTCGGGTCAATATGCACCGACAATTGTTGTCCTACACTCCCATTTAGTGATGGCTTGATTGAAAGAAACCTCCCTAACCATCTAATATATGATCGATATTTGGACCTGTAATAGAAATTGACCATCCAAGAATCCCAAAAAGTGTTAAACGAACAGGTAAGTTAGAAGAACCCAATCAATAGGGATAGGCCACCGAAGCACATTACAGGCTCCGATTGGGGGGTTTTTTTTTGTTGCTTCGCCCTACTACGTTGCTTGAGGCATACGCAAAAGTATCCCAGGCCCCCCGCGACAGCATTTCAGGAATACCTATTGACAGCAAAATGTGGTGTATGGCTACCATTTTTTTCTGAATCATATATTATTTAAAAACCACAGCTGGCTAGTTTGGAAACCATGAATAATGAAATTGAGCTGGCCCAGACCCAGTTGAACGAGTCGCGGACGTCGGTGGAGGACTTAGAAAGAGAACTCGAGAAATACCAAGCCATCCAGAGGTCGGAGGAAGCGATTGCAGCGGAAGCAGTTCGGCTAGCCCAGCAGAAGGATCCCCAGATTCAAGAGCTCTGTCAGTGGTAGGTTTTCAGGGAATTGGGCAGCCATGAGGCGAGTTTCAACGACCATGATCCGGCATTTAAATTGTCCCCCCCCCACAACAATGAGTTTGGGCAATCTCGTTTGAAGTGGGGTGTATTTGCATACACCTTAACAGGCCGTGCCCTCTTCTCATCTTTCCTGGGATGTCTATACTACATCAATATTTTGAAAACTTAGGTACGACGAGGCCCGCCATACTATGGTCGAATTAACCGGAATCCAGAATTTTCGGACATGCCCCCCTCATTCCATCATAATTGAATACGACCGTCGTGGCCCAACCGGCCAGTATACTGGCCTTGAAATTAACATGCAGGACGATGGCAAACGTGGCATTAAGAACGCCAAGGTACGCCTTTTACCTACTTGTTTAACCCCATTGATTTCCCCGACATGCATCTGTACCGACACTATTTCCGCCACAGCTAACTCGCCTCAGAGCAGTGATCTTGCTTTCCCAGTCTCACTAAACGAGCCACCCCGCTGTTGATTACTCTGTCTATCCACACCTGCATGGAACTTCCAGGTAATCGATGGGTCCCAAGTTCCAATCGATACTTTAGTCGCTGAGGCAAACGCATCCGGCGACTTAAGCTCTCTAATACGAACAGTAAGCCAGCAATTGGCGGCTCCCTATTAATGTCGAAATGAAACGATTCGGTGCTACGTAAGACGGCTCATCAGTGGACTACAGGGGCTTCTTCTAAGGTCGCCAATATTAATAGTATATAAGTAAAAAATGATATCTCCAACAATGACAACCTGAAGAGGCTATCAATAATCATAAGTTATATTTATTATAATGCTGTACCATAGGCAAACAATATATCTAATTAATTCTAGGTGGCTTCACCTGAACTATGATATATGGATATATACATTAGTTATCAAAGACCTTTATTAAGCATATATATAAGCAAAATGTAATGGTTGTGGCCAATAACATATTGGAAATATAGATTGAATAGTAAACACAAGTACCTTCAGATACAACTGAAAAGATTCAAAGAAGAGAGAAAGAACCACAAGGGGCAAAGCTAGATGCCCACGGTTGGTTTTATTGAATTAGATAATAGTAGTAATAATGATTAGGATGAAGTCCAAGGTATAGAAGGATATAGTAATGGCTAGAATATAGTCCTGAGTATAGGATGGGCCAATCACAGAGATAGAATCAGTGGGATGGGGGAAATGAATTTCCAACCTATCAGCCCTTCTAATCCACCTTAATCCAGATACCCTACTGTCCACCCTTATTAGGCCTTATAGCACCATATTAAACTTCCCATGGTCACCCCTGGTACTATGGGATTACCCTATATCATATAGCCCTCCCCCTTCCAGACTCCAGCTCTTTACACTAATCACTTAACCTGCTGATCCAAAGACTCTTCTGGTTACCATAAGAGTCTTCCAGATACTAGTAGCCATCTGGTTGGCCTAGTTTCACTATATACCTTAGTTACCCATAGTCTTCCCTTGGGACTGGTTAGATTCCTTAGTTTATCCTAATAAATGTTGTATATGCTCACTCCCTTTATACTAACTAGTAAGTGTACCCACTGCACAGCCCTTGCATGTACCTGCATCCAGTAAACTTTTATTAGTTAGTACTATGCCCTTACCCAGTGCTAGGATCCACTTGGCCAAGAATAAGCCCCATCCACCATTAGAAGCCTATCCTTAAGACTCTTGATGGACAAAGAGTAGTTAACCCAGGTAACAGTTAAACAGTTGGTAATCTAAGTGCAGTGTGGTAAATAAAGTCAGCAAGCTATTTTTAATAGACAAGTATATGGGTTAATCCATCTTAATCAGGTTAAGGCCTTTCTGTGAAACTCACCCTTAGTAGGCCCTATTTTACAAAATCTCCCTCACATAACAATACCCACTATCATGGGGATCATCCTGTAACCCCCCTGGTTTCTATTATCAGACTCTAACCATTACACTCAAGCATTGATTTGAAGACTATTTTATTCTCATCAGAGTCTTTCAGATAGCTATGGCTAACCACTAACCTCTTAGATAATTCTTAGAATTTCTTTCTGAATAACCCTACTGTAATATCCAACTATATAAATATTCTACTAATATTGTAACCTATTAGTTCCTTAGCTTATATTTCTATATATTTATCTAATAAACTCCTTATGAACCCACCCTATTAGTAGTATAAGTACACTCAGTACTATTTATCTTTTTTTTTATTCAGCATCCCCTGTACTAAGTAGCTAAGTATTAACTAAGAATACTCCTAGTACCATATCTAATAGAAGCCCTCCCATATAAGCTCTTACTAGATTAAGAGCAGTTTATTACTATAATATATCATAATAGTACAATATTTAGTACAGGTATCTTAAAATAAACCACTAGTAAATAAGGTCACACAGGGCAGTCTAACTCATTATAGTCAGACCTTAGCCCTAGAGATATTTAACTAAAGAGATTATAAGGATATAATGCCTCTTTAGTAGTAATTCTTTATACTATAGTAATTAATTTCTTAATTTAGCTAGTATGATTACCTAGGTTAGCCTCTCTTAATCTAAGAGTCCTAATAGTAGGATTTTAATGATAAGTGGGGCTTAGGCTTAGCTGAGTAGTTATTAGTATTAGGTATAGGGCATAGTACTAACTAAATAAGGCTAGTAGTCAAATATATATAAGGGATATACAGGGGGCACCCCTACTAGTAAGTATAAAGGGTATATGTTGTAAAGAACTGAAATCAAATCCTTAAAAACTGAACTTTATTTAAAAAAATAGATGATAAGAAGGGAAAGGTGATGATAAACTTGCTGTTCCAAGAGGTGGCAGCAAGGGGGAGTATTTATACTTGAAAGGGGAAGCCTAAATAAAAAGATGGATGAATAATAGAGAAAGGGAGAGAAGGTCCTAGAATATTGGATGACTAAGCAGAGGGAAAGGGAGGGGAGTTCCCAGATAATAATATTAATCATCACAAAGGATAGGTAATACTCAGGTAACCAATAAATTCAATGTGAAACAATAAAAAGGAAAAAGGGAAAAAGAGAAAGCTATTTTTAACTGTACTTTGAATAGGGTTGCAGTCAGGCCAGGGACAGTGTGAATTCAGGGGTACAGTCCAGTCAGGGGTAGGGGTGCATCATAGTCAAGGGTATAAAAATATACTAATAGAAAAAATACTATACTAATGAAAATGGAGGAAAAATGACTATACTCATCAGGGGCAGGGGTAAGGGCTCATTCACTCATCAGGGGCATACTTCCGATAAGTGCAAAAAATAGATAAAAAATTAAAGTAGGTAAAAATGTGGTAAGTTCACCACATATGTGAATACAGGGGTTTACTAAATAAAGAAGGGGTAAGAATAAACTAAGGAACTAATAGGTCCCAATAGGGCCCAGTTATATATATATAGGGATAACTCCAAAGGGAGGTCCTAAGATGGGATACTACTAAAACTATAGGATAGGTGAATAGGCTGGCTAAATAGCTACTAGTATCTGGAAAACTCTGAGGGTAATTGGAAGAGCCCTTTGGATCAATACATGAGTAATTAGTATAAAGAGGTAGGGGAAAGGTTATATATAATAAAGGATAATCCCAAAGTACTAGGTATGGTTATAGGAAAGTTAATATATTATAGTTATCTGACTATTTAATCTGCCTTAATCTAGCTGGCTTAGACATCTGGCCATATTAGGCCTTATAGCACCATATTAGCTTTCCTATAGTTACCTTTAGTACTGTGGGATTATCACTTATTATATAACCCTTCCCTAGCCTAGCCCTACACATTTATACTAATTACTTAAGTACTAATCCATTAGAGTCTTCTGGATACTAGCAGCTATCCAATTAGCCTATTCACCTATCCTATAGCTTTAGTAGTATCCTTTCCTTAGGACCTCCCTCTAGAATAATCCCTACATATATACAACTAGCTCCCATTAGGACCAGTTAGTTTTCTAAGCTTACTCCTACCCTTAGTTTACTCCCAATAAACTCTATATACACTTACTCCCCTATATTGACTAGTAAGTGTACTTACTGTATATCCCTTACCTATACCTATACTTAGCCTTTATTAGTTAGTATTATGCCCCAAACTTGATGCTAGTAGCCTGCTTGGCTGAGTCTTAGCCCTACCTACTGTTAAAAGCCTATCCTTAGAACTCTTGATGAACTAAGAGTGGTGAACTCAGGTAATAATAATAAGGCCTAATATAGTTGGGAGTTTAATCTAACCAAATTAAAGTAGATTAAAAGGGCTAATAATGTGTGTAAAATTTAATAATCAAACATACCATTGGGCCTAGTGCCTAGAGAGGCAAGGGCAACTTAACTGATACAACCACACCACCTAAAGTCATTAACCCTAATTATACTACTAACTTTAGAGGGTTAATGTTTTCTAATAGCTATGGGTATTGGGAACCCCAATAATGGTATTCACTCCCTGAACGTGCTTTATTTTTCGTTTGCCAAGTATCTGGATAAATAGATAGATATATATATATCGAAAGCTATTGGGATATTAACTTTAAAATGCGATTACTTTTTGCGGTCTAGGACCTTGGTTGTCAAATCTACTAGGGCTTGACGAGCGGGTGATTCCGGCAAATGCATCAACGCAGCAACGGCCGCGTCACAGTGGGACCGCGCCAATTCGTAGGTTTGGCTTAGTCCACGGGAGCGGTGAATATAGTCCCAGGCCAGCTGAGTATCCCCGGGCTGGCTGAATTTCCGGCGAATCAGAGGTCCTAGAATGGTGGGGTATTCCTGCCAGGCGTACAGAACGGGTCCCGTCGCCAGACCAAGTTTCAAATCGGCGCCCACCGGCTTGCCCATATCGGCTTCGGTCACCGTAAAGTCCAACATATCGTCGATGAGTTGGAAGGCCAAGCCGAGGTTTTTGCCGTAGAGGTAGGCCTGGTCGGCTACCTCAGGAGGACAGCCACCCAAAAGGGCCGCGGCCCGGCAACTCTTGGCGATGAGCGCAGCTGTCTTGAGGTAAGATTTTTGCAAATAGTAGTTAAAGGTGGCGGGGGTGGGGCCATCGACTATGGGCGAAGTGGTCGAGCTGGACAATACCGAGCCCGGTAAAGTAGAAGAAGAATGTGGCAATGATGATAATGATGATGGTGACGATGGTAATTTCCCTTCAGCATCGAGACGCCGGCGGTCCACCACTTCTTCCTGTTCCGAGTTCTTAAGCTGCATTACCTCGCCTTCAGTCAAATCGGAGATTACCGTCGCAAGCAGTTCGGTGACTTCGTTGTGCCTCAGACGAGTTAGGGCACAGCAGGCCCGTGCAATTAGGAAGTCCCCCACCAGGATAGCCATTTTATTGCCGAATTGGAGATGGGCGCAGGTTTTCTGACGGCGCATCGCAGCCTCATCGACTACGTCGTCGTGCAGCAGAGTGGCCGTATGCATCAGTTCCACGATTTCCGATAGGCGCCGCTGACTGGGTAGGATAGTGCATCCGGCGCTATCGGCCTCCCCGATCCGGTAGGTCTGGTCGGCAGCGGGGGATTCGCGGGGATGCGGGAGCAGAGGACCGGATGCAGCCGCATTGCCCTCGCCGTAAAACGAGCCACTCGGCTGGGGTGATACCGCGTGATTGGTAGTATAAAAGGTATTGCGGAAGAGCGGCGATACGGTATGGTCGATGGCCTCGAAATAGTCGGTGAGCGGGTTGACCCGAACCTGTTTGGGGGCCAGACTGGTCGCCAGGCTCATTAGGAGCACCACCAGGGGCCGAAAATGCTTACCAGCATTGGGTTCGAAGTAGTATTGGCCCATGGTGGTCAACATGGGGTGCTCACTCTCGACCAGGTGGCGGAGATTCTGTGTCAAATGGGCCAAGTGATTCTGGGCCAGGTTACGAA
This sequence comes from Dimargaris cristalligena, assembly GCA_027576995.1. Taxonomy (NCBI): domain Eukaryota; kingdom Fungi; phylum Kickxellomycota; class Dimargaritomycetes; order Dimargaritales; family Dimargaritaceae; genus Dimargaris; species Dimargaris cristalligena. Next base: position 28,637 of record JANBQC010000056.1, read on the forward strand.
TGTCCTTGTGATTGGGATCGGGCTTGTCGGGTTGAACCAGGGTTTCAGCGTGGGCCACAGTCTGGGCCCAATTCCGACGGGCGGTTGAATTAAAGAGGCTCCGGGTGACCATGAGGCGGGCGGGCCGTAGAGGGGGTCCAAAGCGGACACGCTGCATGTCTGAGACGGGCGATTTTGAGCGGGACGGGGAAAGGGCTAGAGTGGTGAAGGGCGTGCCTGAATCAGCAAGGTCTCGTAGCAGGGTCCGACGAATCGCGGATGGGGTATAATACTGAGGAGGGCAAGTAATAGGAATCGGCCGAATGCACTTTGGCAAGAAGAACTAGGGAGGGGTTGGTTGGTGTTGGTCCAGGTGGTACTGAAGGTAATAGAGGAGGGCTAGTTAGTATTGTTTTGGAGGGGTCTAGACGTGACCGATCAACCTGCAGATTTCGTGGAAGGGGGAGTTACCCTGGGTAAAGAGAAGGAGGGGGGCCGAATGTGGGGCGCAATGGCAACAGGGTGCAGACGAGAGCCGGTGACCCGATCAGTTGGTGCCAAAGGTTGAGGGAAACCAGGCTGGCGTTGAGCTCTTTTTGGGGAGGGGCTTTCCCCATTGCTATCTAATTCCCCTCCCATATATATATATTGTGCTGGTTTTCAGGTGGAAAAGGGTGGGGTGAGTATTAAAACAAGCCTGTTCAACCGGCCACTAAGTAACACGGCTGGGATTCATTAGCCGAGCCACGCTAACGGCTCCGTGATAAGTCCGCAGTCCATTGGTGGACACTCAGGCTTCCGCCCCAGTAAATTGATATTGTGACGTACGCAATTCCACACCCACAGCGTAGAATCGGCCGTTAGACCAGGTTGGTCAATCGAGATGGATTAATTGCAATTTGCATCGAAGCTCGCCCACCACCAATCACATGGGATGAATTCGGAGTAAGCTTGGCATTTAAACTGAGGAAAATCGGATAATATTTAATCACATTCTCTAGCCCCGATTTCTACAAGGAGTAGTATGGTAGCAAATAGCTAAGTGGGTCTACTGCTACTCTTGATGACCCACGATCCTGCTGGCTATTTATCCTAGACAGGCATACCCCTTCTGGTCCCCCATACACGATGCCGCTCCGGCGAGTATGCACTAGGGTTGGGCGGTTATATGCATGCCGGCTTGGGAGACTATATGCATACCAAGCCGAGAGAAGAAGAATCGGTAGCCAAGTAGAGTAGAGAGGCCCTCTTCCCTTTATATGCAGCTGTAACTTCCCCTCCATTACGTAGGGCCAGTAATGCTTGGCCTAGCATACAACCAACTTCCCCACTTGCATATATCCTTTCGAAGAACGAGTAGGGAGGGGCGGGCGGTTCCCGTTAGCAAGGGATGGAATAGCTGCATGACTCAACCTTGGTGGATTACCCGTCACTCCCTTTCCCTATAAATAGATCCCCCCCCGCCATCGAATTTTATTGATGTTTCACTGATCTTGTAGAATCCCCCCAGCCCCACCAATCATTTGTTGTTGTCACTCCCAGCCATTGTGTTTCTTTTGCTTGCCACTGAAGTTAGCCTTACTCTCTCTTACAGGCAGCTGACTTGGCGGAAACTTACTCTACTCCTCCGAGTTACTTTTATTCGACCGTTCCTAAGTCTTGCGTAGAGTTGTGCCGCTCTCCTCCCATCTCTTTACAACCTTTGAGCGGAGCCTGTATTTTGACCTCTTACTATTAGGGACCACCGTTATTGGTCATCCTTGCTTATATTCGGCAGTCTCCTAACCGCTTCTTACAATTGACGCTCTTCCCCGCCCATTTTCAATCGCGGCTATAGTTTTTGAGAAACTGCCGTAGAATTCCAGCGCCGTGCTCACCACTATCCCTTGTTAGTATTCTTTTATGACTTTTACGGTTTCGCCCTTGACCATATTCTTTGATGCCTCTTACTGTTCCGTGTAACTTTATTATTTTATCAACCACCTAGTACAACCCCATCCACTTTGACAGCGGGGTTTTTTCACGGCTGGCTCCCCAACTTGTAATACGCCCCGCCACTCATTTTGAGTTAGGTTGGTCACCTTTCGTTGTTGTTTATTTATACCCTAGGGTAAAGCCCGACGAGCCCTCCGCCTTCCGTTTTTCATTGACCTCACTATCCTCCAACAGCCCCTCCTTCCAGTTAAGCAACGCACCATGACGTATATGACCGATGAGAAGTACATTGGGATGGGCCTTGCCCTATCCTCGAGCGCCCTCATTGGGGTGAGCTTTGTGCTCACCAAAAAAGGTCTTATGAACACCTCCGCCAAATACGGCTCTGCCGCCGATTCCTACAACTATTTCCGCAACTATATTTGGTGGGCGGGTATGGTTCTCATGGGCCTCGGGGAGTTCGCCAATTTCGCCGCCTACTCTTTCGCCCCGGCCGTGCTGGTCACTCCCCTGGGTGCCCTTAGTGTCATTGTTGGTGCTATCCTGGCCTCCCTGTTTTTGGGCGAACGGATAACCCCGTCCGGGAAGGCCGGGTGCGCGCTGTGCCTCCTGGGCTCCATCGTGATTATCATACATGCCCCTGAAGACGGCGCCATCTCGACGGCCGACGAGATTCTCCAACTGGCCCTGCGACCCTGGTTCCTGTTCTACGCCATCGCCGTCCTGGTCTTCAGTTTGGTCATGATATTTAAGGTGGCCCCTAAATATGGCAAAAGTAACCCCCTTATTTACATTTCCATCTGTTCCCTGGTAGGCTCAATGACCGTGACCGCCTGCAAGGGCTTTGGTATTGCCTTGAAACTCACATTCGCTGGTATTAACCAAATGACCCACGTCTCCACCTATGTGTTCGCCCTGATTGTCATAGTCTGTATCGTGGTGCAAATGAACTACTTCAACAAAGCCCTCGATGTGTTTTCCACCAACATTGTGACACCCATCTACTACGTCTTCTTCACCACTGCGACAATTGTTGCGTCCATCACGCTCTTCCGGGGCTTCGCCAAAACCGATACTGTCGACATCACTTCCCTTATCTGCGGCTTCTTAACTATTTTCATCGGGGTCTTTCTACTCAACTCCTCCAATAAGGAAGGTCATATGTCTGACAAGTCGTTTCCCGATACAATCAGTCTGCGTGAGGTTTGTACCGAAGATCCTGCCGCTTCCTCCGACTCGACGGGCCTTTTGGACCGCCACAACCAACAATAGCTAGCTAGGTGGCAAGTCGCCAATAATTCTAATTTGGAATCCGATTGATAGCCCACGATTACAGTGGCCAACCACCCATTGGTACTATTCGGGTTGTCCGTAACTTCTAGCTGAATACTGTAGGGTATTAACCAGAGTAGGTATTTCGCTGATCCAGCATGGATAATTGCTATCCCGGCAATTCTTTCCCTCCTACACCCACTACCCTTCACTTATAGCTTGGTTTTTTTTGCACTTCATTCCCTGGCTCATCATCTGTGCTCGGTGGTTCCTACAGCTGGCCTGGTTTGTTTTGTATGATGTTATTCTCCCCGATTTAGTCTCCATTTTTTATGATTTGTAACAAGTATTTGAGGGCCCACCCTCTTGCCTCTACATTTACCCAATCAACGATTATGCCCTCTACTGACTTGTATCAATAGCTCTCTGTGTCTTTGCATGCCTCTTTCTACCTACCCATCCCTCTATGCTTTTTTCAGTTGGTTGTACTAATTTGCCCCTTTCATTCCGTATTTTATTTTGACCAACATCTATTCTCGCCCGCCCAATCATTCAAAATTCGTTGACTTATTCTCATAAAATATATTTTAGTAGAGCTACTGTGTCCTTTTCCATGATCTCTATATATTGCTACTGCCATGGATAAACCGTGTCTGTAACTCCTATACGATATCAACCGGCACTGCTGTTGATTTAATGGAGCTATCATCAGTGAGTCTTCATGAAATTGCTTGGAAGGCTTTGCTATATCTACAATGAAACAATCAAGTTCTATAGAGGGTGGTATATTTTGAGTCTTGTGCCTGATTTGGAGTTATTGGAAAATATCGTATTACTCATCGCACTATTCATTGGGATATGCCAGGCCGATTTAATCTCCGATATGTTAGACCCTTTCGATTGTAGCATGATAATGAAGCGCTATCCTATATACACCGCCAGCTAGTTGGTGAATTCGACTTATTCCTGTGGACTCTTCCATTACCATTTACATGTTGGCAATCTGTGAATACAATTATTTTTATGACGTGTTTTGCCATAGAGCTACTTGATTTCCCTCTTACACCCGACCATCGGTTCGCTTGGCTATTTTCTATACACTCCGCTATTACTTTTCCCCAGGCTTTAACGGCTTGCTTCGCCGAACCTCCTCCTCCCCCTTCGTAATTTTGGGTTGGTCGATTCCCTACTGCGCCTACCCTTCCGTTAGTCACCATTTTAAGCGATGGTCCCCAACCTTCCCTGCTCGGCCCGGGCCCAACAACGGGCCATTCTCCATGTTGATTTGGATTGTTTCTACTGCCAGGTCGAACACGTTCGGCTGGGCATTCCCGTAGCGCAGCCGGTCGGGGTACAGCAATGGCATTCCCTCATTGCGGTCAACTACGCCGCTCGGGCTGCGGGCGTGCAGCGGCACATGACCGTACCCGAAGCCCGGGCACTCTGTCCGGACCTGCGCCTGGTCCATGTGGCGACCTACCGGCGGGGCGACACCCACTACGCCTATCACGCCGACCCTAAACCCTATAGCCATAAAGTCAGTCTGGATCCGTATCGGGCCGCCAGTGCCGCCGTGTTGCGTATCTTGACCATGGTCGGCCCGAACGTCCAGCGCGCGAGTGTGGACGAGGCCTTTCTGGACGTGACTGACCAGGTCGATGCCATCGTGGAAGACCTGCGGAGAGCGGGGCGGCTGCCCTTGGTGGATACCCCCGTTGATTCCAGCTCCGGGGCGGCGGGGGTCACTGGCCCCTGGACTGGTGTAGCATCGGATCCCGTCGAAGCGGATGGCGAGCCGGAGGTGCGGTGGTCTACCCCAATCGACTGGTCCGTAGTCACCAGTTTCCCCGGCCCGAATGGCCCCGCCCCGTTGGACAGCCCTTTGGTAAATGCCTTCGCTACCCAATCCGTCCTTTCAAACGACAGAACGTTCGGATGGCCCAACTTACAACTGTGGGTGGCCGCAAATATCGCCAATTACCTTCGAGCACGAATCCTAACGGACCTGCACTTTACCTGTTCCGCGGGCGTGGGACATAATCTAACCTTGGCCAAACTAGGGTCGGCCATGCACAAACCGAACCAACAGGTAAATGATTCTCCGCTATTCTTGGCCTTGCTGTCAGTAGTTAATTACTGCCTCTATGTTCCGGCATGGTGGTCCCCATACGACAGATCGAAAGAAGACCTGTCGTGACGGGATACCAGTTAAATAGCGGTGCTAACAAATGAATTTATGGCAACGGACCATGATTAACCACTGACTCAGACCGTCATTCGACTGGGCGAAACGTTGACTTATATGAAGGACCTCTCCCTACCCAAGATCCGTAGCCTCGGGGGTAAAATTGGCACCGATGTATGCCAGAAATTCGAGGTGACTACTGCCGGTGATTTATGGTAACTATTTTTTAGCCCATATATTTTTCCGGGCATTCGAGCCTAATTTGTAACAACATTTCTCGAGTGTATACATCGTTTAAACCTGCGTTACCGCACAACCTTAGTGACCTATTTGCTCTCTTTCTCCTCCTTTGATTCGAATATTCTATTCCAACCTTTCCCATCCGTACTCCTTGGGTCAAATATAGGACTTACACCCTGCCTCAACTGCGGGAGCACTTTGATGCCGAACGCGCGCTCTACCTCTTCAATATATGCCGCGGTATTGACGATAGCCAAGGTAATGCCCCTCCTCTAAATCCAGTATTATTCCGATCGGTGCCAACACCTACTTTAATTTTCCAAGCGGGAATAGTAATTCCGTGTTAGGTTATGGTTTGTTTAGGGATTCTCTAACTCCCAGTTTTTAACAGAGTGTATTTCAATATTACTACCCTGATTAAGTCAAGCCACGCGAAACCACCAAATCAATGATGGCTGCCAAGTCATTTAATCCACCTGTAACATCACTAGACAGTCTTCTGGAATGGTTCAAGGTACTATGTGCCGAACTGCACCACCGTCTTCAGGATGAATGGAATAGTTCCCAACGCTGGCCCAAGAGCATACTGTTTCATTATAAGACCGAACACGCAAATGCCCGTTCGAAATCGGGGGTTTTACCGGCCTATAGTCCTGAGTTTCTGGCGTCACCCGAGCCTTTCTTTCGGGTAGCTAGTGCTATGGCTGCGTCTCTACATCTTCCGGGGACGACAGGCCCGGCTCCGCCCCGCGCACCCACAGGTTTGTTTCCTTGCACACGTTTTTCGATATCCCTGACTGCTTATGGATCCGGTGCCACAGGTGATTTAACCGGTTCTTCCACTAATCTATTGACCTGGATGCAATCCCGACCTCCGGATCCAGCTCCGCAACAACCCCAATCACCACTACGCCAGACACAACCACCATCGCCGGAACCTGAGCCTGAACCAGAACCAGAACCAGAAGCGGAGTGCATCGAAGCCGCCGATTCACGATTAGTGTGCGAGCGGTGTACCCAAAAAGCATCGTTCGGCACCCAAGTGCGCACCATCACTGTCCCGGCAGTAGAGTGGGATGAACACCTGGACTACCACGTGGCCCTTGATCTTTACCGCGAAGACGCCAGGTCCTTTCATCAGACTGCGGCTGGGCAGGTGGAAACTAATACATCCCCCAGTAAACGAACTGGCCCTTCGCCGGTTACTAGTAACGCAAAGCGCAAGAAAAATGCCCTGGATCGAGGTCAGACAACATTGTCTTTTAAACCTAAATAACTGTATTATTCGTATCGCTTGATGTAGGGGTATGATCTGCCATTAGCTGATCCATTGTAATATCTATTTTATGAGAAGTATTATGTTTCTGAAGATATATATTATTTTTTAAAAAAGAAAAACACGCCTAATCGCACTACTATAGCCTAATTCAACCTAAACAGCCGCAAGATAGACTGTATAAGCGCCAGTTGATATATACATATACAAGAGCATGAAGTCATAGTTTTGGGATCAGGCCTAAACCATCATCCAGGAGATACAAGGAAAGGTCGGGTTGGGGTATGTTTGTAAACGAGGGGGAACTGGAGTTTCCATTGACGTACAGCCAGATGGCGGGGTGAAGAGGGAGAGAGAGAGAGAGAGGGGCGGGGCCTACTCCTATTCAGCGACGGATGATTCTTTGGCTGGGGTGGATGATTTAGTCGGAGTGTCTTCGGTAAGGCTGAATAGGTTAAATTTCCTATACAGGTAGTAGTTCTCCACCACGGAAATCATACAGATACTCTTGAGGACTTCGACGAGGATAACGTACCGCGGATTTTCGAGGTTGACGACATGGTTGGGGCCCACGATTTCGGCGATGTTTTCGATGAGGGCCATTCGTTCGACCTTTTGGTTATTCCGGATTTTGGGGACAATAGCAAAATCGGTGCTGGCGGCGGCAACGGGGGTGGTTTCGGCGTCGGCGCCCGAGGCAGGAACGTCACCATTGGGAACGGACGCGTTAAAAATGGGGTCTAGTAGGGTTCGGGCCATTTTGGTGATATCGGGCATATGGGCCACACACGTACGACTCACGGGAATAATCCGATTAGCGAACCGGGTGACTTTGCGTTGCGAGACGGCCAAATCCGCCATGAGCCCACTCACCAAAGCGACAGGATCGACCCGGGGTGAGGTGCGGAAGAAAATAACGCATTCGGTACCGGTGTTGAGCGAAGTGAACCAGGGGTTGACTTGGGGACGTTTGAGTTCGGCCAATTCGCGGGCGATCTGATCTTCCAGTGACTCGGCCTTGGGAGGGGCGGCGGCAGTAGACTTGCCCTCCTTCTCTTTCTCCGCCGCTGCGGCAGCCTTTGCCTTTTCATCCTCCTGGACAAGGTGGGGCATCAGTTTTTCCACGTATTCGGTTAGGAGGGTCCGCATTTCTTGGACACAGCGGCCTTCCTTGGTCCGCATACAGGTAATCATAATACCGGCCTGGTTGGGTTCAAGGCCGAAACCGACCATGCGGCCCTTGGGGGTGGGTTCATCGCGGGGAGTGGCTTGGCCACCGGCGGCGGCGGTGGTATGGGACTGATACTGTTTACGTTCTTTGGCAATAATGTACTTGCGCTGCCGCTTCTTGCGCTCAACTTTGGCATGGCTGTCGGTGGTGGATTGCCCGGGACGTTTCATTTTTAGTCTGAGAGGGTTAAAAATAACTATATTTTTCAAAATAATAATATTCCAAAGGAGCTAAATATATATATATATATATATATATACGAAAAGAATGACAGGGTAGAAAGGGTGCAAAGTATGTTGCAGAGAGTAAGAAAATGGAGGATAGGAAAAAAGTATCTGACCAAAATTAAAAAAAGTCCAGTCCCGGGCAGTAGTGGACGAAAGGCATATCTGAGGACTGATGTTACTGGAGGCAGGGGAATTAGAACAGCCGACTAATTTTAAGGCTGGTCCTCCGCCTGGTTGAGGCCTGCAGCATTGCTCATCAGTTGGGGGCATTTTTCATTCTGCGTGTTTGATCCCCCCTATTTTGTGGAACTTGGATAGAAGATATCGATTGGACAGTGCGCCCATTGAGTATCGGGGGCAACTGCCGAATAAACCAGGCGAGTATAGTTCAGGTGTATTATCAAAAGAAAGATATAAGAATTTGCAAATATTCCTTCACATTAATAAACTAACGCAAAGCATACTTTACTCTGAAGGAAACTATTTGGATGGCAAACCAGCCAGCAATATAGCTAAATCGGCTACCGATATTATTTCCATGATTGTATCAGGTATTTCTGAAGACCTCTCCAGCCCATATGGTGCGTTCATTTCTCGTTTATGTTTGGACAAACAAACCCAGACATCTAAGCCCATCTGTTGCTTATCCGACTAATTAGCCAAAAGTATTTATTTAGTGGCCATAATAACTATGTTACGAGGACTCACATTAGGGTCCACCAACGGCACTAAATCTACTTGACAGCCCTGCTCCACCAGGTAAAGGCAACGATCAAGGATGATAAGACTCTCGATGCAAGGACTTAGTAATGCTTTGAGGGTCCACACAATCGCCATGCGGGCGGCCTGGGGTCGGAGTTTAGTATCATAGTAGGCCAAATCACCCACCTTCAACGGAGAATTGGATAGCTGAGCAGGTCCATGATGTGCTTCTGGTAGTGCGGCACCGGTAGCAGTGGGGGTACTTTCAGTTGGACTACCCCGTTCAGGCTCATTGGGGATGGGATGGCCCAGTCGACGTAAGGCACGCTGGGCATATGTGGAGAAATTGGCAAACGCGGTTTTGGATAACCGACCCACAACGGGAAAGGGGTCGTTAGGTTGAACGAGTCCCCGGTCGACCATGGCGTAGTGTAAAAGGGCGCGGAAATAGTGGCGTTCGAAATTACCGATGGCCGTGGTGGTTTGATCGGCCCAGCGGGTGGGGGCCTGGCAAGCGAGCTTGAGCGCATTGACGCTAAGTGTGGCCCCTTTATGGGTGAGCTCCTGGCTAATCGGAAAGAATGGGCAGTAGCTAATGGTGCCTAAATATGATAGAATAAATACAAGTACAGTGGTTAAGCGATGGAGATAATTAGTCAGTATTAAAAGCTGAAGAAGTTTCGTCTATTGCGGTGGGATGGGCGAAAGTTACAGCAATCCTGCTCAACAGCGGCGGGGGTTCTTACCTTCGGTTAAACCCATCATATTGTAGCAGCAGCCCACGTTAACGACACATTTGGCGGTTGATTTTACGAACCATTTCAGCATGACGTTGCTCAAGTTGCCACAGGCATGGAGGCCACACACAAGCCATGGCTGCTGCAGGGCCATGGGGTGCATGTAGGGAGGCGTTGTTAAAGTCCGCTGGGCCTCTTGGACAAAACCGGCCACCTGGGTCAGATTGTCGGTATCGATGTAGCAAGTGATATGCTTTAAGTAGGCCGGGCGACCCGTTAAGGTAAAGGAGGCCCCGTTGGCAGCGACCGGCGCGGGCGAGTTAGTCGGGGCGTCGCCTGGGCTGATTTGATCGCCGGATGCCGATAGAGGTTTTTTGGTCTTATTTACAAATTTCTCGGTCCGCTGCAATTGCCGTTCGGCGCCACAGGTCTGAATCTGGTTAGAATCAATGGCCAATACGGGGTGGTCGTATTGGTAAACCAGGGTGCGGCTCAGGTACCCCTGGCCCGCTCCCAAATCGGCGATGAGTCCAACCTCTTCGCGACGGGCCAGTTGCGAAATAAAGTAGGCTAGGTGCTCTACTTCCACTACTTTTTTGGGATTCATGCCGAGTACCACGCGTTCGTCAATAGGGGGCGCCCAGTGGGCGGTCGGTCGGGGTGTCTCCTGACTTTCCCCCGCTGTCCTAGGGTCGGGTGGCTTGTTCACTGTTTGCGGGACTATTTGGGCTGAACGGTCCAGGGCCAGGGCTTGGCAAGTCCCGGCGAAGGCCCGGAGGCTCGGGGAAGCGCCTGGCCATATTTCCCCGAGGGCGGCCAGTCTTACTAGATCATCGAGGGAGTCGTCGGTCCCGTACCAGCGTCCATCGAACTCCTCCCGCCAAACTTGGGGTAAACGTTGCCAATGGTCCTCGACGAAGAAGTCGACAATGTGCATTTCGGTTAGCCAGGCGTACTCGGTGACCAGGGAGCGCAGGTTCTCGACCCGCTCTTGGAGGGCGTCAGCATGGCTCGGGTCGAAATGGTAGCCGGTTAGTCCGAATACAGAAGCCCGGTCCATGGTCAGGAATGGAGGGGCAGACCAAAATAAAGGGGGTAAAAAAATAAATAGAAACAAGTACTTTAACGGAGGTGGTCAATGAGCAGCATGGACCTAAAGAAAGGCCCAGTGAAAAGTTTATGAGTAAAGAACCCGGGGAGGACACTCAGTGAGTGGGTTGGTTAAGTGGCACTTACAGGTTGGGGAGCAAATACGGAAGGGCCAATACAATACATTGGTTTAATATACCTTTCATTGTAGCAAACATCTAGGCATCTTGGAATAGCTGCCTTTAGAAGGGTCTGTTAGGGCTGGCTCCTTTGGTAGAATGGCTAAGTTGTCCAGATCAGGTAAAAATGAGGGAGCACATCTTTCAGGGGGTTCTATTATATATTATAATGCCTACTCAGCAGCGAATGCCGGATATATGACGCCGGCCAATGCTAGTGCTAGCGGGGCTTTGTGTATAATAATTATAGGGTTAAATCGAGCATCGATAGCAATGATGAACCATTTCACGGAGAGGGGGATACTATCTACAATATCAACAATGTCTATAATTAGATCACTCACTACCATATCTACTTGTGGCTAAATTGCCCCTTTAACCTTCTATCATTGCGTTGGTTTTCTTACTATTTCTAATTCATACATTTAATACACTTAGGTTATTGGGTCATGCTGCTTTATTCTCCCCGTCAACTTTTTAGTATGATCTCATTCGTTCGCAACTTATGGAACAGATAACACCCGTGGGTGTCGGTAGCTAATAATACCGCCGCCATCGCACTTCTCTTTTCAACCTCAGCCACTACATTTTCCACCGAACCTGATTAATTAACCAGCACTACTGATTCACCTTGGCCATTAGCGGATTAGTCTATTAAATAATTGCTTGCTACGGTTAGCCCCAATTTCATAAAGTTTAAAGGGTCTATTACTGATCAGCTAATGAATGGGCTATAGACAGTGGGGCCAAAATTACAGCATATAGTTTGAAAACACATCCCACGGACTATGGAATGTAAATAGCCACACCATATGCGCATGTATTCTCATTCATTCATTAAAGAGTGAGGATTGTTTTCGTTTCCCAGTAGTACGGGCCCGCCATTGGTTCGCTAGCCAATATTGAGCTCAAGGAATAAAATGCGCATGAATGGGAGGCGAATCCAGCAACATTTCTTGTTGTGCCCCCCTCTCCCCTTCCACTCTAGTATCCCCCTCCCCTTCATTTTCCTCAACCCAGCTGTTTTCCTTTCTATCCCGATACTTTGCCATTCACCCCAGCTAACTACTTCAGCTCGTTTATTCCACCTCTATCCGTACTGTACTATTCTACTCCGTCCCCCTATTTCTCAACCACTTTCGCATTAAAGCCTCTTTATTATTCTATTTTTACTAAAGAAAAGCCCCCGCTGCCATGGTGGTCAAAAAGGCCTCGGTTCCCAAGAAGCCGGCTGCCCCCAAGAAAACCGCCCCGCGAACCAAAAAGGCGGCGCCCCCCGTTTCCGTTGACTCAGCCCTGGATGATAGCGACGCGTCTGACTATGGCGAGGAGGACGACAAGCCAGCCCCCGTGTGGGGCGCCGATGTTGAGGAAATTGCCAACAAGACCATCGAGGAAACCTACCAGAAGAAATCCCAGCTCGAACACATTCTACTGCGGCCGGACACTTACATTGGGTCGGTCGAACCCAATACCCAATCCTATTGGGTTTACGACACCAAATTAACGGCCCTACAGTATCGCAAGGTGAAAATCACCCCTGGTTTATACAAAATATTCGATGAGATTCTAGTCAATGCCGCCGATAACAAGGTACGTCCTAATACACCCAGCTCCCCACTAAGCTAAGCCAGATATGGGAATCCCCCCACTTATTTTTGGCTGCTTGACTGCAATATTTATGCGTTTTGCAGCCGGGGAGGAGATCTATTCCTTCCTCTTCATATCAGTGCTAACCGTCCTTTTGGGGTGTCCCTCTACCCGCTGAATCCTTGGCCCACGGTAGATCCGAGACAAGACCATGGATACCATCAAAGTGGTCATCGACCAGGAAAACTGCTTCGTTTCCGTCATGAACAACGGCAAGGGTATCCCCATCGAAATTCACAAGAATGAAAAAATATACGTCCCTGAATTGATTTTCGGTCACCTATTGACCAGTTCCAACTATGATGACAGTCAAAAGAAGGTGACGGGTGGTCGTAACGGGTACGGTGCTAAGCTGTGCAATATTTTCAGCAAAGAGTTTATCGTCGAAACCGCCGACAAGGTATCCGGCCGCAAGTTCAAGCAGGTTTTCCGCGACAACATGTCCAATCGGTCGGCGCCGGTGGTTAGCAACAACTCCAAAAAGGAGGAGTACACCAAAATCACATTCCGCCCTGATCTAGCCAAGTTCCATATGGAAACCCTCGATGATGATATCGTTTCCCTCATGACCAAGCGGGTCTACGATATTGCCGGTACGCTGCAAGAGGTCAAGGTATTCCTTAATGGTGAGCGCATCAAGATCAGGGGGTTCAAACAGTACGTGGAAATGTATCTGAACGCTCCCGCAATTGCGCGTCGGGCCCTGGCCGCGAAACAGAAACCCTTATCATTAATGAACGAGGGCGCTGACGGCGAGACCCCTGCAGACCCCGATATCGAGGCCATTCCGAAACCGGTATATATTTACGAAACCCCCAGCCCTCGCTGGGAGATCGCTTTTGCTGTGAGCGACGGCCAGTTTCAGCAAGTCAGCTTCGTTAACAGCATTTGTACCACCAAAGGCGGTACCCACGTTAGCCATATAGCCGATCAGATCGCGGCTCGCCTTGTGGAAGCCGTCAAGAAGAAGGTGAAGTCCACTATTACGCCCGGCGTGGTCAAAAACCACATGTGGATCTTTGTCAACTGTTTGATCGAGAACCCGACCTTTGATTCCCAGACCAAGGAAACCTTGACCCTCCGCCAATCCGCATTTGGATCCAAGTGCGAACCCAGCGAAAGATTCTTCAAGTGGATCCTGAAGTCCGAAATCGTTCTGAATTCTACGGCCTCCGCTCAACTCAAACTCGAACGGGAACTGAAGAAGTCCGATGGTGGCCGAACCCAGCGCCTCATGGGTATTGAGAAGCTCGAAGACGCGACCTGTGCAGGGACTAGAGAGGCCGGTAAGTGCACGTTGGTGCTTACCGAAGGTGACTCCGCCCGCTCTTTGGCCCTGTGCGGATTTGAAGTGGTGGGCAAGAAATACTTTGGTGTCTTTCCGTTGCGTGGTAAAATGCTGAATGTGCGCGGTGCGACTCATAACCAGCTCCTGGGAAACAAGGAGTTGAATAACATTAAGCGGATTCTGGGACTAAAGCACGGCCAGACCAATGACATCTCCAAACTGCGGTACGGTCACATTATGATCATGACCGATCAGGTAGGCTTTTTGGGAACTTTTAAACATTAAGACTGATGATAGAGGGGTGCTCGATTTCCCATGGACCCGGTTTCCTGCGTAAAATGCAATCTCTTATCCGGCTCTCTTACCATTTATTTATATGACTTACTCAACCCTTTTTACTCGCTTTTAACAATTGCACCATTCAATCGATATAGGATCACGACGGCTCGCATATTAAGGGGTTGATTATCAACTTTTTCGATCATTTCTATCCCGAATTGCTGAAGAAACCCGGCTTTTTGCTCGAGTTTATTACGCCCATTGTCCGAGTAAGTATTGTGCTAATTCCCAAATTGGTCTTTATCAGTCACTCCTTGAGATTTAATAGGTTCTACGCCGCCATGCCCTCAATCTACCCATTGCCTCGATTAATTAACCAATTACACCGGGTCTGCCATGTATCAATTTCCTGGGCCTGCGATAAACTAGGCTACGAGAGGTAAGGACCGCAAGATCTTCTACACTTTGCCCGAATACGAAAAGTGGGTCGAAGAACAGGGCGACAGCATCCGTTCTTGGACTTCCAAGTACTTCAAAGTAAGTTTAGCGAGTCCCATATTGAACTAATGCAGCACGGCGGACTTTGGTTAGCCCGTGGTCCTCAACCGCCGTTGGCTATTCGTTTTCATAAATATTACTGGATGATTTCTTGCTTTTAACACCATTAGTCTCGCCATGAGTGGTACTTAAAATATCCAGTAAGTTCTTTTTTCGGATATGTATATTAATTATCTGCCTATTTTTTATACGCTATGTGTATACCTTGGTTTATGGCCATCCTCGGTCCGTTTCTATAGGGACTGGGTACCAGTGATGCCCAGGACGCTAAACGGTATTTTGCGGCGCTAGATACCCACCGTAAGCAGTTTTCCGGCTGCGAATCTGAGGATCGCAAGCTTTTGGACATGGTGTTCAATTCAGGTCGGGCGGACGAGCGCAAGGAATGGCTTCGCCAGTTCCAGCAAGGTACCTACCTAGACCACAATCAGGCCACCATTCGCATATCCGACTTTATTAACCGAGAGTTGATCTTGTTCAGCATGGCGGATAACATTCGGTCGATTCCATCCATGGTCGATGGTTTCAAACCTGGCCAGCGCAAAGTACTCTTCTCTTGCATCAAACGCAATATTAAGAAGGAAGTGCGCGTGTCCCAGTTGGCGGCCCAGGTTGCGTCGGATACCCATTACCACCACGGTGAGGACAGTTTGAGTGGCACCATTGTCAACATGGCCCAAGACTTCGTTGGGAGCAATAATCTCAATATCCTGTCCCCCAACGGTCAATTCGGTACCCGCTTCTCAGGGGGCGATGATTCGGCCAGCCCCCGTTACTTGAACACTCTCTTGTTGCCCATCACCCGCAAAATATACTGCCCACAGGATGATCACCTGCTTACTTACCTCAAGGAAGATAACGATTTGATCGAGCCAGAGTGCTACGTTCCCATTGTGCCCCTTGTGCTCATGAATAATGCAACCGGTATTGGTACCGGGTGGAGTACCAACATTCCTAGCTACAACCCGGTCGACATTGTCAATAATATCCGCCGTATCATGAATGGCCAGGAGATGGTCCCAATGGTACCTTGGTACCGTGGCTACAGGGTAAGTGTCCGGCTAATATGTATATCCTAAGAACAGCGATGGCTGGCGTAATGGCACTTGGCCAGCGCCCTAAAGTTCCCTAGTCCCATTTTCCTATAATCCTGACTTAATGCCAAATTTCTAGGGCTGCATTGCATGTTGTACTAACTTCATACATATTCCCCTATCCTTAAATTATGCTTACTACAGGGAACTATTCGTCCTGATGGCCCGGGCCGGTACTCATGCACGGGAATTATCAACCAGATCGACGATACCACCTTAGAAATCACCGAGCTGCCCATCAAGGTTTGGAACGAAAGTTACAAGCAGTTGATCGAATCGTGGTGCGTTGGTACGGATAAGGTCACGCCCTTTATTAAGGACTATGTCAACTATAGTGGGGTGTACACCGTTCGGTTCGTCATTACCCTGACCCCCGAGGAAATGGCCAACGCCTTGGCCGAGGGTCTCGAAACTAAATTCCGCCTGATTACTCGCATTGCTACGACCAATATGATCTGTTTCGATCGCAACCACCGCATTAAAAAGTACGAAGCTCCCGAAGAGATCATCCACGAGTTCTACGATCTCCGCCTACAGTTCTATCAGAAGCGAAAGGAATGGATGATTGACCAGCTGACTCAAGACTATGTTCGCCTGGACAACCGCGTGCGGTTCATTCTAGAAATCATCGAGAATAAACTCGTTGTCCAGAACCGTAAAAAGGCCGACCTGGTCGCCGAGTTGCAAGCCCGTAAGTACACCCCGTTGGCAAAAATCAACAAGGGAACCAGTGCCAGTCTCCAGTCGAAGCCCGGCATCGACGCCAACGACGAAAACGGTAAAGACGGGGACGACGAGTCCACGACCTTAACCCCTGCCGCTGTAACGGCCCAGGGCTACGACTATCTGCTTACCATGCCGATTTGGAATTTGACGCGCGAGAAGGTGGAGGAAATGGTCAAGAACCGGGACAGTAAGCAGGCCGAAATCGATATCTTGCTCAAAACGTCCCCGATTGAGCTCTGGAATGTGGACCTGGATGTCTTCCTGGAGGCGTGGCAGCAGAAACTCGAATACCATGATCGATTGGAACAGGAGACGATCCAGGCACGTGCGGACCACGAGCAAGGTACGTCGGGGAAGAAGGCTAAGCCAAAGGCTAAACCGCGGGCCAAAGCGGTGAAGGTCAAGGTGGCTGATGACGACGGAGTAGAGCCCAACGATTTGGCGCCCGCCAAAACCGCTGCTGTCCACAAACCGGCCGTTAAAGTGAAGACGGAAATCACCGACGAACCCGGAGTCAGCTTTGCCAATGTTTCAGCGAGCGGTGCCTCTCCCGCTAGTTCCACTGGGGCGAAGCCCGCTCCCAAAGCTCGAGGGAAGGGTAAAGCCGCCGCTACTACTGCCGGCAAAATGGATGACAATCAGAAGTTGGACGGATTTCTTGTTGCCAAGCCCAAAGCGAAGCCCCAGGTGGTTGCTGACGACGATGACTCAGATGACTCAGATGAGGATGATCTGTCACTATCCCTGACTGCCCGAATGAACAAGCTCTTGGCATCGCGTAAACGCAAGCTGGTTGATAGCGACGATGAGGATTTCGCGAACCCTATTTCGACCTCCTTGGCAACCAAACCCCCTCCGCCACGGGTGTCACCCGCCAAGCGCGCCAGCAAGGAAGTGGCTCCAGTAGTCTCAATGGACAATTCGCCCTCGTCGGTATCGGATGCACTCGCTCCCAAGGCTAAGAGGCGTGTTACCAAAAAAGCCAGGGCCTCCCCAGGTGATACACCCAAGGCGTCCCCGGCCAAGGCCGCCCGGGTGACCGCCGGTCGAGCCAAGGCGAAACCCACCGTGATTGATTCGCCGACCTCCTCTGCCCAGGATGATTCGCCCATGCCCGCACGGCGGAGACCCGCTCGGTCGGCACGGGCCACTCGCCAGCCCGCTAAGTACGTGGAGATCAGTGACAGTGACGATGATAAGCCCGGGGACCACTCGGTCAGTGAGGCTGACTTTGATGAAGGCGATGAATCGGACTTTTAAAACATGCGCCAGACTTTCACTTTCCTTCCGCCCTTACTTAATTGGCCTGGTTGACCTATAATTTTAATCTTTACATATTTATATTTGCTTTTAACAGATGGCTATAAAATTATTAAGTTTACACCCCAGTTCTCGATATTCCTTTTCGGAGCTTCATTTGCTATTAAATTGTACCAAATCCCCCCTTTTTTTTCATGCCTATTGGTCCACAGTCTTTGATTTCGAGTCACCGTCTTTTCCTATGTATAATAATTTGAATAGCCAATCGCTCATATCCCGAATTATGTTCTTTTTCACGATTTGTTATTTTTATAACTAAAGCTTTTCATCCCAAATATGACAGGTGTGTGGTATTTAACCTATTTACAGTCGGCTACAATGGTTGAGTTACGAGGAAAAGCTATTGCACATTGGACTGCCACCTGTCTCTAGGTGATATGGGCACACGGGGTTTAACGCTCTGATACCTATACATAATCGTATTCCCCTGAATGGAGTGCTTGTATGGGTATTCCATGTTGCGTAATAATAGACGACTGCCAATTCAACACGTTTGTATCCATGCGAAATTGGTTGGTGATAATAGCGACAAAATAGACTACTTAAAATGTGTTTTTTAGCCGGGATTTATTAATGGCATAACAATATTGTGAGGTAGTATAATTCTAGAAGTGTGCAATGAAGGGGGATATACATAAGGGAAACTTTCAGTCAGTTGGCGAAGCAGCGGGTAGGTAATTGGGCGTGAACTAGACAAGGCCCAGCATATTAGGGGGAGGGTTAGAATACAATGAGCAATTCTTTTGATGGTATCTGGATCCGATTATTGAAAGAGACGGCCATGATATAAATGGGTTTAGTCAAATTAGGGACCTTCTGGAGGGTCAGTCGGGTCTGTGGTTTAGAGCGTCTTTGCGTAGTAGGCTGCGAGACCGACAAGCGGGGCAAGGGGGCCTTACGGGCAAAGAGTGGGAGCCGACGATGAGCTAGAATATCGGGCTTGGTGGCTGGGAGTGTGGTAGAATGTGGGGCCGATGGAACGGGAAGTTCGGTATTGATGGGGGCAGCTGCGGAGGAAACCGGGGGAGCCGAAGTGGCAATGGTCACTACCAAAAGAACCGCAGAGAAAAGGTAAGTGAACTTCATTGCAAGTGATTATGGAGTAGGTGTAATAAGTGGAGTAGGACCAACGAGGAGTGAAATGATGGTTTAAGGGTTGTTCGTGTATGAGATAATTCCAAGGGTAATATAATAACTATTATGAGTAATGGTTAAAACCGATGTGAGATAATGAGTACCATTACATAGGGCGAACGGCGAGTTTAAATGGGCCCAAGGCAGTTAATTCCCGGGTTCCAGCCCAGATTGTCTGTGAGTTGCTGTATCTCTTTCAACTCCCACAAATCTTGGGTCTGTTCATATTACGCAAATGTACTACATACCACCAAAGCTAGTGGGGTTGACCCATATGCCTAACAGAGGAGAGCGGGCGGTCACGGATGATCCATTTGGGCAAGTTCATGGTGTCCGAATGTCGCGATTTGCAAGATATATTATGGGGTTATGGTGTGCATTTTAATCCCTTCGGGCCCCATACTGAAGTATACTCTATTTAATCAGCGTACACTACACTACTCATTTATGGTATTACTGTTAACCGGACGATACGACAAGTCCCAGAAATCCTCGGCTTGCTAATTAATCTTTGGTGGTTGTGATTTGCGTAAAAAAAAAGGCCGATGTGCCAATTAATTACACACTTATATACGGTCATCGGTGAATTATGCCCATTAAATCTCTACCCATCGATCCGCCAATGATTGCGGGGGTAATAAAGGCATTGATAAACAGATATTCAAGGAAATCTCCAAAAGCATCCCCTTATATTGAGACAGTCCTATTCGTCAACTATAATTATGCCAATAGCCGATCTAGTGGAGACAAATCTCTCTCTCTCCCCCCCCCAACCGCCTACGCCCAACGACTTACATTAATAGCTCTTACGTATTTTCAGAACTCTTCTCTCTCGGTAGTCCCAGGGGATTTCCTATTTCGCTATTTTACTATTACGTATTGACGATATTGGTAATATTTTGCTTAATGTATCAGGGCCAGTGGATCTACCTATGGTGACTACCCAACGCAAGTGATATTGTGTGACTACTGCCAAGCCCGGGAACGAAGAACCTTGAAGAATACCCAGTTGTTCTAATTTAAGCCACATAAACTCACCTAATCAGGGATGTCGGTGGCCCAAATTGAAAATGATGGTGATTAAAACAGGCGGGACTGCAACCTTGGGTGTACATTACTATCCAATATTGGTTTAGAGGTGTGGATTTTGTTAGCTTTTATGATTAAATCAAAAACATATACCACTGCCTTACCATATCCAAAAGTGCTGGTAAAAATGCAGGCATTTAAATATTTCTCTCCACTGCAATGTTAATATTAGCTAAATTTACCAAACACCTAGGGTCCACCTTTATACTCCATATTGTGGTATATTAGCCCATCTAATCCACCTTAATCCAGCTGGTTAGACTCCAGACCATATTAGGCCTTATTGCACCATACTAGGATTCCCATAGCTACCCCCAGTACCATGGGATTATACTGCATTATATATAACCTTTCCCCCACCCAGACTTTACCCTGTGTACTAATCACTCAGGTACTGATCCATAAGTCTCTTCCAGTTACCATCAGAGTCTTCCAGATATCCATAGCTATCCAGTCAGCCTATTTACCAATATCCTATAGCCTTATTAGTATCTTTCCCTTAGGACCTTGCTCTGGAGTCATCCCTATGTATATATAACCAGGCCCCATTGGGACCAGTTGGATTCCTTAGCTTATTCCTATCCTTAGTTTACTCTTAATAAACTCTATATACACTTACTCCCCTTATATCAACTAGTAAGTATGCCTGCTACATGTCCCTTAATTATACCTGCATTTAGCCTTTATTAGCTAGTACTATGCCCCATACCTGATGCTAGTAAATAGCTTAGCTAAGTCTAAGCCCTGCCTACCATTAGAAGCCTATCCTTAGGACTCTTGATAGACTAAGAGTGGTTAACCTAGATGACAGGGATCATCTAGAAGGGAATATTAAAGGTCCCTGTTGGGGTTAATCAGTACCTGGAAGACTTTAATATAAAGTAATGGGTCTTCAGGTTAATAACTGAGCACAAGTACCAGAGCCTGGTAGTAAAAATTAGGGGGAGGGGTGGAAATAGGATATCCTCATGATTCCAGGTATCATTATGGGAAGGGGCTGTGGTATAAAAGGGTTAAATACAGGTGGGTTATATGGAAATTCATTTTCTCTTTTAGGTTGGGTTAGTTGACTTAATACACTGGGATGCCTGTTCATGATTGTATAATTTGTATATTAGATTTGACTTCAATTAGAAAAAAATATTATGTCTAAAAAATGAATCAAAAGCCATTAAGATTGATGGTATGTACCAAAATATTTTGTCTAGGAATGTGCTACTGTTAATTTAGCCACCCACCTATCTCTACTTAATACATACCGGCAAGTTCGGGTAATATAATAGCTGCGCATAACTGCACCCCCATTTAAGAAATACTTTGCCAAGTACCGCATTTTGTTTTCCTTGACCGGGTGAATCAATTAATCCGAATTATTTGCACTGGCTTGCATTAACAATTGGATAATGATGGCCAGGTACATTCATATAAACTCGCTATAAAATATGTGTTTATTGTATTTTCAGGGTAAATGCCAAAGTGATATAACTATTTTACAATAAGGCATGGTGATGGGGGATATGGCTATCAAAAAAAAAACGCCCAGTGCCTGGCAATACGATATATGGCGGCAGTTGGCCATGATCCATATAAATCTCAAGGCTTCAAAATGAGGTAAGCATATGAAGATTTTTACCAAGAATCAGGGCAATTGTGTTATCAGTAGACAGAGGCGCAATACGTAACTGCTTATCCGCAGCTATATTATCACTGGGGACAAGCTGGGTCGGTTGTTATGAGCGTCTTTGAATTATTGGCCGTGAGCCTAAATTACAGGAATAGAGAGCAGTACGAGCAAAGTGTGGGTGGCGGTGATGGGCTAGAACGTCTGACTCGGTGACTGGAGGTGTGACATGGCGCTGGGCCGACGGAACTTGAAATTCGGTGTTGACGGGGACGACCGCGGACGATACCAGCGGTGCCGAGGGGACAGCGACTACCGCTAAAAGAACCGCAGTGTACAGGTAAGTGAACTTCATTGCAGATGACCGTGGGGCTGTAGTGGTAAGTGGAATAGGCCCGAAAATGACAACGAAGGCGGGTTAAACGATGATACACGCGTATGGGCGATTTCAATAGAAAAAGTAAGAGCTGTTCGGAGTAATGATTAAAAGAATGAGGGATGATATATAGCAAAAATCAGGTGAACAGTGTGGTTATGTAGGAAACTGGCCAAATACCTCTCCTCCAGCTCAGTTCGGCCGTGAGTCGCTGTGCTCCTCCAATACCTACAGGACCTTCTCCTATTCATTTGGCACCAACGTACTACTCACAGCCTAAACTAATGAAGTTACCGGGATTTTCGACAGGGGGGAGCGGGCGGTTACCTATGATCTACTTGAGAGGGCTCATATTTGCGACGGTCACGATTGCCACATTTCACTATTGGAAAATTATACGTATGAAAATAATCCGAGCCACAATAATGCGGTTTAGTGCACCCAATCGGCCCAGAATCTGTTACTCTGCCATCGCCGTGCTGCTAATGGTACAGGTTGTTTAAATTAGTTGTATGCCGCTTGGCCTACAATCGGGGTGATACACATTTAATTGACGGGTGTACTAATTGATACCATACTCACATGCCAATCCGTGGATCGTGTACATCCCTATCCCTGTCTATTGATGTGCAATTGGCCGGGGGAGTAACAAAGGCAATGAAAATCGAACGCCCGGAAATATCTGGTATATATTACATTAGTTCGGTATTTAATAGGGCATATATGAGTAGATACGATGGACGATCCGGGCAAATGATCATCACAGAAGGGTACATCCACACCCATTATGCTTAGCATTCGGTTAACTGGTCACTATCGTCATTCCGCCCGAGGGCCCATTGCACTTACACCTTTATAGGAGGGTACCATACAATGTTGTTCAATCACTTCTCCAATTCGATCCAAAAAGTATATGTAAATCCCGAGACTATTGGGCTCGCCAAGCTAGAACAATCAAAGCTGATTATTCGCTGGCGCACTCCTGGGACTTGGAAGGATCGTTTCAGACCAAGATGGCGAGGTGATGTTTTCAATAACTATCCCCAGTAATGCCCTATATGGCATTATATGGGTCTTTAAACACCATCACGCTGTCGATCCACTTGCAGACGCCGTGAATGCCAATGTATGAAATAGAGAAGTGTCAAATAGAGCGGCTGGATTATAGGGTGACCGTTGCCTTTGGTTGATAGTAATAATAAAACTGCAATCGATTATAATCTAGCTACGAACAGCTCGAATCGGGCATATACCACATGTGATCCAGCATTGGAAACATACTCCCACATAGGTGAGAAATGTCATTTTATCGGGTGTTTTATTCTGTAGCAAGTTATGGGGTAGCCGCACTTTGGTTAATAGCAGTAAACCACAGGGATTGTCGTAATAGGATTGGCCTATAGATGAATCCATCGACATTATAGTGATAGTATACCTGGTTATTTTATGCGACCAGATTTACGGCTAAAAAGACTGGCCAACTTTGATTGATCACGACAGATGATTTTATCGGGAACCGCCAAGTGCGGGAATAGTGTACCGCGATGAATACATTTCTATTGTAATTCAGACTATTAGAGCAAGCGGGCAATGTTTGTATGCACTCAGGTACCACCTTCCTCCACACTGATAGTAAGAGTCGAATTAGTGAAAAATCTGCTACTGCCATTATTCCTCACATTATCAACTACTGCTCTTCAAGTGGTAGCCAGCTGTAAGTACAAATCCATAATAGAGCAATCTTTAGCCTTGCCGAGCCTTGCGAATTGGGGACGAATAAAGATGCTATATTCTACCGTTCTGCTGACCGGCAACTATATTAGTATTTCGTCAGTTTGAGCTGTTTTACTGCAGGGCTAAATACTCACACCAGCAATCAATGCAATTGACATAGCCTCTTCCTACCCCTACTGGACTGCCATCCGGGGCCACGGTATAGATATCGCTAAATGGGATGTTACTACGGCCCACTTTCCTTCAATCACTATTGGCGAACCACCCGCACCAATTCGAGGCTTCACCAATTGTCACCCCCTTGACCAACGCACGTATAACATTGTACCGCTTTTATCACTGCATACCTCCCCCTGATGGCTTCGGAGCTATTTACTATTACTCTATTGTCGGTATAACTATATAACAATGACTTTTACCAGCAGATATTCACATTGTACCTTTTTGATGGTTTTCTACTCTTTCAAAATCCCTTTCCCTCAGGTTTCCCCCTTGCCGCTCCGTTATGCCGGTTGTCTTTTTGCTAGTCATTCCCGCGCCAGCATTGGGCGAGCTATTAGACAGCCTTGATTTTAACCTTATTACAGCGCCATAGACACCCTAACCCTGCCCCTTGGTAGTATAATTAACCATTTTGAGATTTACGTATGGGCCGTTGATATAGAATACCTTTAGTACAATGTGCATATAGCCTGACTTAATAGCAGTATTCCCACTTGCGACGGTAGTTAACCCCTCTAATACTGATTAGAGCCCATATGATGTGGGCTTCCTAAGAATACGACACCAGTAATTGGCTCATCTAGTATTTACTCCATTTAGAACAGCAGAATGGTGAGGGGCATCGGTATATGAACACTGAAGTGTATAGCACTAATCGAGGGTCCATTTAATGATGTTAATGATGGCTTCGGAAATTATCTACGGGTATCCAGAAAACTCTGGTGGGAACTAGAGGGGTCTTTGATTAAGGATGAATTTCAATGCATGAGACCTTTGAGTATGGCCTGGGGTGACTGATCAATGACCCTCGCGGTGCTAGGCGTTGTCATGGGAATAGTGCTGTAACATATTACATTATTAAGTACCGATTCAGGTAAGCGGTCTGGCGGATATGATACCCTCCTCACCTAATTTGATAACAAACTAGCCCAAACGCATGTTCCAACCCGGCGACGGCCCCGTCTGGTATATTTAGATCCCACGTCTATCACCCAACACACATATATTACCCGTTGATTAATCAATTCGCTACCCCTTCCTAATGTCTCTCAGTTTATTATTCTAGTTATCATACATTTTGCCCACTGGATCATTCAATAAAGTGTCCTTGTAATATACCTATTCTCGACGTCGGACACTCAAGTGTATACTTGAAGAATCCAGGATGACAGAATAAGCATGCGGCAAAAACTGGACAGCTACATTAACCACCCAGCTGCTGCAACTAAGCTGGAGTCGATTTGAGATCCAAATGCACCACACCATTTCTATATTACCAGCTCCTTTCTAATATGCAAGATAGAATTGCAATCTCATTTACAAACTGACATCAAATCTCACCAGGTTTTACAGCATAGCATGCAATTAACTGGCCAATTTTCCCCTGTCCTAATTCACCAGTCTTATTTTGAAAGAATTAATCAACTTCATTTATAATAACCAATGCCATCAATCATGCTAGTAAAATGACATGGCGCACATTCGCACAAACTTGTATAAATCACAAATCGGGTCTAGAAAATGGGGAAAACAGTGGTAAATGATGAGGAGGGGGAATACAGAAGAGTAGTGCAATATGCGGGATAGTCCAAAATGGTAGGATATTCAGATATAGATATAAAGTACAGAATGAGTATGATAAAGTACGGTGAAGGGGGAGGAGGGGGTATTCGCCAATGGCGCGGGTTTTAGTCGTAATATGTAGAGGGGATGCATATATGTATGTATAACTGGGAGATAGTGGATATGAGGGAATGGGTAAATGTAAATATGTACAATTCATAAGGATAGATTATAAGGGATGTAGCAATTGCATCGAGCAAATAGTTTAGTAAAAGGTAATGGGTGGGCCATTCATGGGGATATAACAATCGGCAACAGAACTCCGGCAATACACCCAAACCATCTTGTTCGAAAATGGCCAAAGCCTAGTCACCCAAAATGCAGTGGGACAAAAGGCGCGATTAGTTAGAGTTGATCAAACTCCGAATGCTGTTGCCCCTGGGTTTATCGCTCACGATTGGTTCATCAATGGCAGGGAGGGTCGAGTCCAGAACACCCATAGTGACAGGGCTACACATCGTTGCGTCCGTTTCAGGCTCACCAGCTTCAATCATATCATTGGACGGGTAAGGGTAACCACTGGTTTCGGCATGATACTTATCCTGGCCGGGTGCCAAAACCATTGGCGCCATCGATGCATTATACTGCGAGGAGTCGGAAACCCCGTTACCGTGTACGATACGGCCAATACGGCTCGACACCTTCTGGAGAGTGCGACGGTAGCCATTGCCGGATCGTTCGTCAGCGGGCGCCAGTGTCGCGTCAGAGACCTGGCTAACGACGCTGTTTCCGCCATTCCCGACCACGGGGCCTGGGCCGAGCTGATGGTGTGCAGCGATGGGCGAACTCCCGCTGAGATGGTAGCCGTTGGGCCAGTTCATTTGGGGCTCAGGCATCAACGGGGAGGGTGGTATGAGCGAAATTCCTTCGGAGCATCGGGGGATAGGAGGCTCCGCCGGGGCTACCTGGAGACAAT
Organism: Dimargaris cristalligena; assembly: GCA_027576995.1. Taxonomy (NCBI): domain Eukaryota; kingdom Fungi; phylum Kickxellomycota; class Dimargaritomycetes; order Dimargaritales; family Dimargaritaceae; genus Dimargaris; species Dimargaris cristalligena. The sequence goes on from JANBQC010000056.1 coordinate 55,319, forward strand.
AGCCGTCAATGGGCTTGACCATGGGAGAATACATTATAGTTGATGGGCCACCAGTATGGGACGGGGAGATCAGAGATGAGGTGGACGATGAAGCGGAAACATGGGATGACGAGCGGTCTCCAGCAGTTGGCCAACGGCCCAGCGGTGGGTAGCCCGATCCATCGGAAGGGGTAGGGGGTTGAGTAGCGCCCGTTTCCGCATGGTGGTGAGGGAAGTAGGTTCCCGGAGGATAGCGTTGAGGGTGGGCGTTGACTGGGTAGGGGGAGTGCTGCAACGAGAAATGGCCGGGGACCGTCTCGCCGCCATGGGTCGAAGTCAAGTAAGGTGAAATCAAGTCACCCGGAGACTGGGGGTTCGGGAACTTGGGCGAACACGATAGGTCCTCGGACCCGGGGCTGAGCATGGCACTAGTGCCATCAGGCCCCATCGGCTGGGTCTGGCTGTTATTGAGCGCAGTCTGAACGGCTGTACGTGCGCCCTCGATATCCAGGTCATCACCGAGCTTTCCAGTACGTAGTTCTTCAGGGGTGAGTGGGTTGGTCAGCTTGAGCGACTTATTCCATCGCTGACGACACTGATGGTAGGTCCTACCGGGCACCTCCCGGGCAATGGAGTCCCAATTCTTCTCGCCGTACTTGCAAGTAGCCACTCGCAAAAGAATATCTTCAGCAGGGGACCACTTAGCGTACACGGAACGCCGGCGCTTGGCCGGGTGATACGGTATGCCGAACCGCGAGGTGGAAATGTAGGGGGCCATGCGAGAGGCAGTCACTTGACGATAGTAGCGGCTGGCGTCCGTGTGGACCCCACCAGGTCGGTTAACCGAGCAGTTTGCCCTGATGGGAGGAAGTCCCGGACTCGAAGCGGACCCATTGGTTGGCTGAGTCGGTGTCGGGGGCTGTCTCGACATATGATAAGCCTGAACGGCATACGGATTATGATGCGGTGGGTGGTCATAAGGCGTCGTGACGGGACTAGCCGGTGAGCCGCCATAGGAAGCATGTTGATGGTGGTGGAACGACGGGTGGGGGTGACCCGTCGGTGCGTACGACGCTGAGCCCTCAGGGAAATTGCGAGCGTCTGCAGGATGTGGACGATACAACATGTGGCCCGGTGTTCCGCCGTGGCGTCCCAGCTTGGGGGCGGGAGCCAATGGGGGATACCCCGTTGGGGTCGGGAGTTGGTGACCGGTGGGTCCCTGAGACGGCCCGCTGGGTGGATCACGTTGGACGGGAACCCGCTTCTTTAGTCCTAATAGGGACAGTAACCCTGGGCTACTGTTCGGGCCTTCGGTGGGACTTGGAGGTTCTCCTTCACCAGGGGGCGAGCCAATCCGACTGTGGCGCGGGCTGGTCAGACGTTTGATGGGAGAGCGGAGCTTTTCCTCGAGCGACTTACGCATTTGACCACTATCCGGACCCCGTCGGGTAACCCGTCCCACCAACTCACGCCAGCGGTTCTCCTTGTTACTGGGTGAATCAGGGGCAGCTGCCACGAGGCGCTGAGCGGGCGGGAGTGGAGGCAATACCCCCGAGCGGATGCTATCGGATGAGCCCATAGCCTCTGGGTTACTCGCCGTTCGGCCTCGGGATCCACCTTGGGTGATTTCCAAACGCCCCATGGGGTCTTCCAAGGCGGTGCGGTGTTGGCTGTGGGTATTGGCGCTTGGAAGAGCGGGGGATGGTTCAGGGGGCGATACGGAAGTGGACGTCGTTACATTGGGCAGAACCCGGGGGCCCGAAGTTAAACGAATAGTCAGGTTCGCCCCGGGATGACCGGTTTTGGAGTGCAAGCGATTGCGCTTGGCCATCTTGCGGGAATTTGGATTTTTACGTTTGGCCCCAGATCGGTCGCGGTTGCGGGAGGAACGGGGCTTACCGGTGCTGGTGAAGGCCGTGCCGACCACTATCGGCTTACGCTTATGCTTGGAAAATGATATGGGTGGCTGTAGCTTGCCCCGACTAAGCGGCAATCCCACTCGCTGGAGCTGAGGGGGCTGGCCAGCGGGGTCAGACTGGGAACGCGCACGACCTCGAGCATCCAGGGACGGGGTTCGAGCAAAGGGGGCAACGCTAACTTCAGAATCTGCATCGGAGAAGCCGTCTGACTCGGTTTCCGAATCTAGGTTGGGTACCTCTGAAGTAGTGAAGACATCCACTAAAGAAGGGCTAGGCCGCATGGCCCGGTCAGACTCTCCGCTGGGGCTGGAGCGCTGGGCCAGCGGAGACGAGGCGATGTGCCTGGGAGAAGCTCCCGCAGGCTGATCTTGGAGGTGCTGGCGCCGACAGCGCTCGAACATCTCGGTTAGGGACTGGGTGGACCTTTGGGCTACCAAAACCTCCCTGGGTGGGGATCCGGTACGACTCCGGACGGCGGGATGAACGTCATTGCTCTCTGGGATAGAGGATGGGACCAGGTTGCCGGCAGGACAAATATCCTCTGACCGACATTTAGTGTGCGCAATTACGGCTGACATCGAGTCCGACTGAGTCGGACTGGGGTCAGTTCGCCCGGGGTAGTGGGCGACCACCTGGTCCGCCAATAGGGCCAGGCCATCTAGCCCATTGGTTCCCGAATTGCCTGGATTGGGATGGTTTCCCGGCCCCACAGGACTAAATACACCCCAATGAGGGGGGGTTGGGCGTCTCTGCGGAAGTGGGCGTGTTCGACGCTGGTCAGATGGTGGGTCATGTCTTAGCTGTTCTACGGCCTCGTGCAGGTTAGCGCGTAGTTGGGCCGCAGTCATATCTTGGATTTGGGGCCAGGTGAGTGCCCTAAGAGATGTAGGCGACATTGGCGGGGAAGTTTCCATTTCTGGGGAACGAGGCCCAATGAACATTGAACTGCTGATGGCGGGAGTGGCCGGGGAAGTTGAACCATTTTCGTTGGAGCAGCCCGGCGGCATAAGTAGCAGATCAATTTTCCAGCGGGACCCGGGTCCGTATAGGGTCAATTGCTCTTTGATTACACCGAAGACCTGGTTGAGACGGTTGAAGGATTCGTGTAAGGTATTGGGAGACGGTGAGCTGGGGGGCACTCGGTCACCGCCTTGGCTCGACTCGTAGAGACGCCGTTGGGCGGGAGGGGGGTTTGAGGGATATGCCATCTTGGTGACGGGAGCGCCATTAATCAGTGAGGAGAGCGGGATGGCCCCGGTGCCGCTGGGAGCTGTTTTAAGGGCCGAGTCGGGTGTTGGGAAAGACGACACCCCATTACTGAGAGGTCGGGTTGGAGGCAGAGGCTCTTTGAAGCCTTTACCTAGCGGAGTAGACGGATATTGGGACAGGGTACCGTTAGAGGCCCGTCCGGGGCCTACTTTGGATGCAGTCAAGTCGCTTACGGAGGCGGATGTTCGCAGGCCGTGGGTGTCCATAGAGGTATTAACGGCTAGCATAGACAGGGCTGACCTTTGGGAAGAGAGTCGAGCCGGGGTCGCGGGAGAATAGAGGTTCAACCGGCCGGGTGGGTCTAGAATGGCAGTAGCGAAGGTCAATTGGTAACGTAGGTAGTAAAAGCTATGAGTATATTGAATGTCAGGGAAACTACGAAGGAGAGATGAAGAAAGAATCAAGGAAAACGGGCCACCCTGGTGAATGCCAAGCTATTATAAAAAAAACAGGGGGGGCTAAGTGATATTTTTAAGCACTTTACTCCTCCCTGCCCTTGTTTATTGTTCAGCATGTGGCCTGCGGTACAACTGCCAAATGGTCTGCCGAACCTTAAGGGGAAGGAGACGGGCACTGAATACTGGCAGGCAAGGAACACCGATTAGGGAGTGAATGAGCTTTCCAGAGCTCCAGGGAATTGCGGCGTCCTCACGAGGGAATGTCGAACCACAACAACTGATGATAAAACGACCCAACACCAGTCAGTACTCGTTGGCCATTTACAACGAGGGGACGATCCAGAAAACCCTTAAGATGGGCAAAGATTCACTCGAGGAAAGGGCGCTGGATACAGTACGCAGCAATATAAACGGGTGGAGCTAGTCATCAGGGTGTAGAATCATGGAAACTTACCTAGCTGGGAAGGGGTCTGATGAGTAGCCATTTGTAGGTGTGCAAATAAAGGGGGAAAAGGTTCAGTGGGAAGGAGTATTCTTTTGCTCGTCCCTTTAATTTAATTTATCGGCTGGAACGAGGATATACGGCTTGGGAACGAAATACCCGATTGGATTGCAGCCAAAATAAACAAGCTGGGAACCAGAGCCACAAGAATTCAAAGTATGGCGACAGGGTATACAGGCAAAGTGGGCAGTAGCAAGAGGTACAATAGGAAAATACGTCGGGCTGGGCAGGAGTGGCAAAAGGCTCGCTGGTCTCGGCAACTTGCGTCGGTATGGCAAGGAAGCCGGTAGTATGCAATGGGGTGAGGTGGCGGAAGGCCAGGGAACAGGACGCTGCGCCGACAAGGAAACGGTTAAATGGAAGAGAGAAATGAAACAATGCCAGGGAATGGCCGACGGTTAGTTGGTTAAAAACGAATGGGGGACCACTTGCGGTTGGGAAATAGTCCGCGGGAGAAGGGGGGCTGGAGTAGTGTGGATAGAATGGGTGTAGTAGGTGGGGGGGTGACATGTATAGCCTAAGTGCTTTGGCCCTTGGGTGTATGCGGTGGACCCAATAGACACGGGGTTGGTGGGGGAAGCTAACTAACCTAACCCTCAATGTTAAACGACGATAGGCAGGTGGGCGGGACAAAGGGGAAGGGGGGACACATACCTTTGTGGCTCCAACGGGAGTGTAAGATATATATGCGAAACTGGGAGGGCAAGTTTATATGTCCAAAAATGGACGAATGGCAAACGAGAGGCTGGGTTACACAGCCGACCTTGACAGCTTCAGAAGGTAGAGAAGAAGGTAAACAAGTGCCGGTGAGGGTATGGAACAGCCAACGGGGGAGGAGTGGTTTCGTGGGCTTGAATAGATTGGAAGTAAGGGCAGCAAGTAAGTCTGCGAGAGGAGAAGAGGAGAGCGAGGGTTCGTTCGTTCGTTCGTTCAAACCATAAGAAGGGGTAGATAACCGGTTAGTGAAGGCGTTTAAGCAGCAAGTGAGTGAAGAGGAGGAGGAAGTCGTTGCAAAAGACCGAGCGCCTTGACGAGCGCCGGAATAATAAAAATAGGCTAAACGAGGAAAGGAAGAAACTAAAGATACAGGAGAGAAAGCAAGAAAGAGAGAGAGAGGAAGAGTCAGTGAGGGGGAGAAATAGGATCAATTCAGAGGCTATAAACACAGCTGATTGTATGCAGCAGCATATACAGAAATGGAGTGGTAGTATAGGCAGACTCACCGAAGCGGCTGCACGGCAATATAAAAAACCCCCAGACGATATAACCAAGTCCTCCTGGTACTACTACCATGTCTATGTGGTATGGAGGATATGCGAGGATATTATTAACCCTCGCCGACAGACCCTCGGATCTAAACAATGCCACTGTACCGTTCCCACCACCGAGCCCGGTAGGGCCCATGGGCGCTGAGAAACCCTGTTCCTATTATTATTCCTACTCCTATTCCTATTCTATTTCTATTATACGCAACCCACCGTATTCAAACCCCGACATCAACAAAGAGCGGATCCCGTCCCCAAAAGGGCAAGAATATGTGAAACACCTAAACTGCGCGAATCTGAAAAGCCTTGACCATAAACTAACTACCTCCAAGGCAGGCTGCAGCTGGGAAGGGAGGGGGGCGACTTCTGGGCACTGTCCCCAGGCTTATTCCCCATTACTACCCTAAACCCCATGGCCCTATTAGTACTGTATATATGTATATGAACATGTGTGGCTTTTCCCGCTTTATATATCGATTTATATTTTAATTTCGCCTTTTTTCACATAAACATTCCATTTCGAGCATTATATCCAGGCTAAACCCCTGCAACCATTGGTCCACCGCCCAAACGGTCTACGTCCGAACGGCGCCAAATGAGCGCTGGGTGCTCCTCCTCCTCCTGTTCAGTTAAATCCCAGCGGCGACTGTTCGGTATAGGGCAGCAGAAGCGAAAACCTACTAAGCGGGGCATGCAAAAGGGGAACCCAATTCACCCCGATAAAATCCAGTCCGTTTGTCCCAGATGAACCTGCGGGTCGACTAGTCCATATAACCACGATGGGTGGGTGTATCCAAGGGGTTAAAGGAAACACCGCAGATTGCCAGGGCCAAATTTGCAAATGAATAGCGCTGCAGGTTACCACCTTTTGGGCGGCCAGCGTGACCACGCTGGGGACAGTTGGGTTGGGGCGACCGTCCCGATGAGGAGGAGGGGGCGGGGTTGGGTTGGGGCGAATGGGGCTTGGGGGCCTTCTCATGTGTTCTCCCCTATCTTGACTCATTCTTTATTTCCCTGCGACCCACGCTGTTAGCAGCAATGGGTTCCGCTAGTACTATAGCCCTCCCCTTCTGCTACTACCATTACTACCAATACTACTACTATTATTGTTATTATCATTAATATTATTATTCGGTTTATACATTTATACTAAGGCCATGCTATTTGGACTGGGGCCAGGAGTCGGGGGAACGGAAACCGTGGACAGGGCTTGTCCATCGTGACCCAAAATGTATTGTTTGCGTTCCTTCTGGGAATACAACCACCTCCACACCCCCTTTCCTTTAATTACTGCGAATTAATAATAGTGCGTGTCCATAGAACCATACCCTCTACTACGGCCGTTAATTGCCCCCCTACTCCCTCCCTCCCCGTCATGAGGGAAAATAACTATTAGTCCCCACCATCCCGCGGATGAAGCTGAATGTAGGCCATTCTTGAATCGACCAGACCGGAGTCTGGGTACGGCCATAAGAGGGACATTCCCCATTATTTAGGTGCCTTCATATATTTACATTCCGATTAGCAACCGCTGCATCCAGTGAGCCTTACGAATCTCTCACTCATTTCATATAAACAACCGGTAATGATCCTACACAGCAGCCAAACATTGCAAAGTGGAAAGCAGTGTCACTTTCCCACCGTTATTACCAGCGGGTTCCCCTTTCCCTTCCCGGAAGCACAGCCAATGGATAGACAAGGCGTGGAATGTACCGCTGGAATCCCTGTTTTGATTTCTCCCGGCCTGCATTATCACCTCCACCACGGGTATCATCTACCCAATACTATGCAACAGTCTACTCATGAGCAGTACGGCGGGTGTTGAAAAGAGCGAGCTGGATTAGGCGGGAGGGGGGGGATGCATCGGGAAATGGACGTTGGAATAGCCACCTGGAAGGGTCGGAGTCGTAGGGCTGGTAAATAGAAATGCACACCCGTAATCGTAACAACGGATTCCATTAAATGGCCGAAATGGCCTAATTACGCAATGTAATGTAACCCATTGATATAATATATATATATATATATA
>JANBQC010000056.1:62689-73737 GCA_027576995.1 Dimargaris cristalligena
GTGGGCTATCTCGCATATTTCCTATCTTTTTTTTCACATAGTTATAATATATATATATATATATATATATCGACACTCCCCCGACAAGATATTAATATACAGCATTACTCTGTATTCCGGCGACCTAGTTCGGGTGGCTGAGTGCCCTCCAACCCTGGACCCAAGTACCCGTGGCCAATATAGCCAAGGCATTTCCTACACCATTAGAGAAGTAGAAATCATTCGATTATGGTCCAACTGTAGCTGCCTGCACCTCCCTGCAACCCTGGAATTCGTTCATATTTCTAGCCAATCGTTTGGTGCTTCTTCACACCTACAAGTACCGGTGGTCTTGGTACATCCCCCCCCCCCCCCCACTCGAGTATCTCCCTTAGACTGCCTGGCATACATCATTTACCCATACGCCTGCAGTCCCCAATGTACCATGGATGTGCTAATGAACCAGAGTGGGAGCGAGCCAGTTATGCAATGGAATAGAGGACCAGGGCTATTCGTTTGAGACGCCCTGTCTAATTCTGAAAAAATATACACTGGGAGAGTTAGTTCAAAATATTTCATATAATTAGACGATTGGAAATTCGACTAAAAGAACACAGAATCCTTGCCGGCCGGGGTATTAGATGTCGTAATAGCCGCTTTATACGGGATTTACTTGACCACATATGACCGCATAAACATTTGCCTTTTATCACTCCCAATGTTGACACCCTCCCTAACCTAATATTGCCAAGCAGGTGCCAGCTGGGTATGGGGTAAAAACAACGGAAAAATCTATCGAAAGAACCACGCAGTAGCGTCTCACGCAGCCTGCTTGGTCAGGTGGCGGAGGTTCATGAGGAGGGGGCTCAGACCTTGGCGTGGATTTTACCACGGTTTAGTCGGGATGATAACCATATCGGGGGGGCAATCCAGGCTATTGTCTGGTAGTTCTTCATTATTACAGGTACCGTCTTTTAAACGTCGCGACCCCACAATGACCCTTACGGTATAAATTGGTAATTCTGTTGTGTTTTTTTTTGGATTGGATTGGTTTGGTGTAGTCCCACGCAGCCAGGACACCCTGCTAGTCCCGGGTCAGGAGGTGGTGCGTGTTGATTATGCTGCTTGGTGGAATAACAAGGGCCGGCCCAAATGGTTTTAAGAAGATTGTCCATCCATTTAACTAGCCCCTCTCACAATCCCATACCACCTAGGCTGGTCAAACTGGGTCTACTTTTATTGTCCGAGAACTATCTGAGGACGTCCCCCCTATCATGAGCAGTACTCGCCTCACCCAACTTCATACAACCATTTTCCAATGCTTTCTAAACCAATACAAATTAATTCTGAAGATTTTATCAATAGCGGTTTTAATTAGTTGGTAATCTCCTTCCGCGAATGGGCCGATCCCTCAGGCAAATAACAGTGGATTGTCATCGATCTAGAACTGTGCAGCATATGACTTCGAGTAGACTATTTTCAATGTAAAATGGATATTGAAAATGTAAATCCTACTGCGCTCGCTAAAGAATGTCCCATTCAATCGAGTGGGATAGGCTATCCAAAAATAGAGCACTATGTTAACATAACCCGCAGTTCTAAATACGGGCATAATCATCACTAAAGTGGGTTTAATTCAAATACAATAACCACTAAATGGCATCTTGCCGGGCATTTCGATTGTACGTAGTCTGCTTGAAACCCCAGCATCACTATTGTTTATGTAGCTATACGTACTTTAACGCTGTGTCCGATCATAGAACTTCAGACCTTGGCTGCAGGGTGCCAAGGGCTGGATTTTTTTGTCTAACATTCCTAGACTTATGCTTCCTACTGTGCCTTCTACAATAGGGTTCCGGTTAAATAGGGGCGGTAATAATTAATGCTGGTCCAGTCTATTTCCCACCATTTTTCCGGACTGTCTTTGTAGTAAGGGCTGCCCATAGTTAGTTTAATGCACCCTTCCCCTCCCCATTAAACAAAATAGGCACCGCGAATTTTAAATAAACCTTGGCCAGCCGCCATGTGTATACAGTTAGAATAGATCCTTACATATTGCCTATCCATTACCGCCTGCTTGAGGGATGTTATAAAATTTACCTGATAATAATACTCGACATACATAGAAAAAAATGGGACCCAGATATTCCCAATTGTCTTGTTCCCGTAAATTCGAATTAGCTACTTTAATATTAAACATTGATATATCCGGTTATTCAAATCCAACGTAGCCCTAAACTGCCCATAAATATACCAAGTCTACAAGAGCTGCCGTGCCATCGACAATTGATATATAAAACCAACCAAAAATACCAATGTTGATTGCTGAGTTACAAACCAACCTCCTATATAGCTGATTGCCTGCTGCGTTTCTAAACGTGATGCGAGTTTATTAATTTATCTTAAAACAGTGATGAGGGAAGGTAATAAATACATGGTAAAATAACATACGATTCAGAATACTAACGAGTAAGGCGGGAACATACAAAACCAGGTGATTAATAGATTCGGTGCTGTAGAGCCGAATACAATGTAAAACTAGAGAAATATAAGCAGAGGATTCTGGTTTAAAAACCGGATTAAACCAGTACAGTATGCAGCAAAGTCCATAAGCGAGGGGCTCACACGCAGTTAAGCGGAAAAGCGAACCACCGCCCCCTGGTTTGGATGCGAGGCGATGGAGGATACGAGTAAGAAACGGGTTTCAGTGACGTGATATATACCCAATAAGTACACCGTCACGGAATAGCCACAACGTTAAGGAGCGCCGCTCTCTCCTGGGCTTAGTTAGTGGGGGAGATGGCCCCGGTTGAGGTTTATTTCTTGAGCTGAAGCTGCTCCGCAGCGAGCACGCTCAGCTCGTTCCGCTTAATTTTACCCGAGACGGTTTGGGGGAATTCGTGGAAGGTCAAGGTATACCGGGGCATTTTATAGTGGGACATTTTGTCACGGCAGAAGTCCTTGATGGATTCCAGAGTGACGGGAGTCTGGGAGTCTACGGGGATAACGCAGGCGCAGATTTGTTCGCCGTACTTGGCGTCGGGTACCCCCACCACCAGGACATTGGAGATGGCGGGGTGTTCAAAGAGCACGTTTTCGATTTCCAGCGGCATGATATTCTCGCCGCCCCGGATGATGACATCTTTGGACCGGCCCACGATGCGGCAGAACCCGTCCGGATCCATGATGGCGAGATCGCCCGTATGCATCCACCCTTCGCCATCTATGCTCTTGGCGGTGTTCACGGGGTCATTCCAGTAGCCCTGCATCACACCACTCCCGTTGATGCAGAGTTCGCCCTTCTCCCCGGTGGGTAAAGTGGCTCCCGTGGCGGCATCAATGATCTTCGCTTCGACGTGGGAGACCACACGACCCACGGTCGAGACCCGCTTTTCAATAGGGTCGTCGCGGCGGGTAAAGAACGAAATGGGGCTGGTTTCGGTCATACCGTAGCCAATGACCACCTCCCGCATGTGCATTTTCTCAATCACCTCCCGCATCACTTCAATGGGACACGAACTGCCGGACATGATACCCGTGCGCAGGCTGGACAGATCGAATGAAGCAAAGTCGGGGTGGGCCATTTCCTCGATAAACATCGTGGGAACCCCGTACAGCGAGGTGCACCGCTCCTTAGTCACGGCGGTTAAAACGGCTTGGGCCTCAAATACCGGACTAGGGAACACCATGGTGGCCCCCTGGGTCATGCAGGCCAAGTTTCCCAGCACCAGACCGAAACAGTGGTACAGCGGTAAAGGACAGCACACCACGTCCCGGTGGGTGTACCCTAGAGTGTGGGCGGTGAGAAGGGCGTTATTGAGCAGGTTACGGTGGGTGAGGGCCGCGGCCTTGGGTTTACCCGTGGTTCCCGAGGTGAAGAGAATGTTGGCCACGTCCGAATTCCGCAGGGGCAGTTGGGCGATGGCCGCGCGGGTCGCCGACTGGTGCGAAGCGTGTCGCAGCGTTTGGTAATCGGCCAACCCCGGCAAGTGCCGCCATTCGGGCCCGGCCGCAGCTCCCGATTTCGCCGACTCGTCCACCACGAAAATGGACCGGAGGGAAGGGACTCGGGCGCTCTGGAGGGCCACCGCACCTTCCCCGTTGGGGGCAGGTGAGGACAACTGGGCTACCTCCGGGACTAACTCCTGGATCATGTTGATGTAGTTGGAGGAACGGAAGGACGGGGTCAGTACTAGGGTTTTACAATTGACGAGATTCAGGGCGTGTTCCAGTTCGCCCACCCGGTAGGCCGGGTTGATGGTCGCCAAAATCACGCCGATTTTGGTTGTGGCGTACTGCAAAACCATCCAGGCCAAGGTATTGGGCATGAACACGCCAACACAGTCGCCGGGCCGCAGGCCATGGTCGTAGAGGGCCTGGGCCATCTGGTCTACCTCGCGGGCCAGTTCCCGGTAAGTCAGTCGGGCGTTTTCGTGGGACACCACAATGGCGGTACTGTCCGGGAATAGCTCCACCTGCCGGTCAAACGCCTCGCCGAGGGTATACTCTTGGAGGGGAAACGCGGCATCGCCTTTGACGTGGGATAACCGTAGGGCTGTTGGTTCGGGTGAGGTAAACGGGGCACTACTACTGGCGGCAACGCTGGCTTCAGCCGCCCCGCTAGGACGGGTGGGCGTGATGGTCAACGAACGGTGGAGAACCGTCGGGGAAAGATGCCCCGGGGTCAGGGCCCGACGGGCGGCAAATCGAGAAGCCGCCGCCAGTCGGGTGGTGGGCGCCAGACGGCGGGACATGAGCCGTGGGGCGGAGGAAAGCGTAAGGAGGCGGTGGCTCATCGTGGCTTAACTGATACAATAGAGGACTGAGCGGGGTGTGGGTTGAGGATAGCGAAGTTAAGGCCAAAGTGGAAAATAAGGGAATAGTAGATGATATATCGGGTTCAGGTGACGAGGATCCAGTCGTCTATTTATACCTAATGATTAATACGACTAACTGGAGTTAATTTCGTTACCCCCCCTCTACGCGCATTTCAAACTATGAGTGAGATATGCCTCGTTTTACTCCTCCCCTCCTGTAACCGTATACCAGAAATGGTCATCAACGTGCGTTAAGAGGGGGCGTGTCGTTCCTTTCCCTGACCAGGTGACCATCTACCAATGATACGAGGGGGTGTTCAACAGCCCTAGAAGCAGTCCTGTATCTTCTTATCTATTGGCTGGGAAAATTGAGCGAGAATGGCGGCGATTGACCACACCAGTCTCCGACCGAAGCGACCTGGGAACAGAGATTACGATAGCTGGCTTTCTATCATCAGCCCCCCCCCATCTTCAGAGCAAGGGCACAGAGCAGGCTTAAAACAAAATGGGACAAGGAGGTGTGGGTGTACACTTGTGGACTTGCGAATTGGCTGGGTATATATGGGCATCACTGTGTGGGTCTAGAAAGGTTCATTGGATATGCAAGGCGCAGCCCAGTATACTACCTACTATTTGAACTAAAGCGCGAAGTAGTTGGAGATAGAGTTTGCATTAAATTGTATCCGTCGGCACCCAGTATTCGCCAACATTTTGGTTGCTATGTCACGGTGATATCAACGCACAGCATTCAATTTTGTTCATTGCTTTGGGTAGGTTTTAACCCGATAGCTCAGTGACTACTCGATTTAAATGTAACCATGTCATGTACTATGGATATATCACACATATGCCGACTGAATACCAACGGTTTAAAGCAATGCTACACTGTCATTAGTCAAGTCCGCTATGGCGAAGTACACATATCATGACGTTAGGTTTATGTAGGGGGTGTACGAAAGAGACGTAATATATTTTTTGATTACAGTTAACATATTCCACCAACAAGACGCTCTGTTACTACATCTTCCCTCCTCCCCCTGCTCGATAAAATAAGCGAACATCTTATATACTATGTGAACCCTGCAGCTGGTACTGTGGATCATTTGGCAGGCTAAGTAGAATGACTTACCACCCACCACCATTACCAAGTAGCGGGCCCGAAGAGCCAGTAATATGTACCAGGCTTCATTCAATATCCCAGGTGGGCGCTTCTTTAATTGTACACCAAAAATGGGACCGACAAATAGTCCACGAATTCGACGTGGTCGATTAAATGGAACCGAAACTCCCGGCGGGAAGAGTGTGTGTGTGTGAGTGAGTGTGTGTGGGGGGGATATCGCACAGATGTCAGGCGATTTGTATGTGGGTATATAGATAAAGTCCACAACACACAGGTCCCCAACATTGCGAGCACTTTGGCAGTGTGAAGGAGAGAGGCGAAGTGATGAGAGGTGGGAAAATTGATTCAACCCGTAGATCCACAGCAAATAGATGGCGCCCAAGTCAGGTGGGGTACGTTTCCTTGGATACTTCCATTTAAAGCAATCACCCATTAAATGCCCTTGACCAATCCGAGGAAGAGCAACATAGGGTACAGCCCATGTCTCTCACCTAAACCTATTCTCACCCTCCCTTTTCCTCTTCTGATCCCCTCTTAGCTAGGTGATTCTACCAGTAGTAGGGGGTGTTGTAATAATATAAGGCGATCCTTCTCTTACAGGGATTCATTTTCTTTGGCCATTAGGTAGGCCTCGGGAGAAGGCCAGCAAACTTCGGTTGGTCAACAACGTGTCGCAGGAGTAGCAAGAGGTTGTCCGTTCTCTGCTTTTTTCTCACTACTGAAACTTCTCTTTTCATCGTACCGCCATTAATGTAATTTGAAGTTCAATGCGGTTGGAAAGACAGACGTATAGCGCAATCCAATGGTGAGAACTTCTCAAAAATATAGAACCAACCGCTTCATTGAGCATGCAGCTTTAAGTGTCCATATATACATATATATCGCAGCCAGTATAACAAACTGTTCAGTATTGGTATGGGAGAGGCTTACTTAGGTGTATAACAAAACATCCATTAGATGATGCAAATTTTCCTGGCTCTATATGATTCCCCCGCCCATTTTCCCATACGAGTATCACTCAGAGCCCAATACAACTGGGCCTAAGTCCGCTCATGTCTTTTACCTAACTCAATCCACCCAACCGCGATCATCTAGCAATGTCACTTGCAGTTGTTTCTCTCATTAAATTTTTCTATAAGCTGCTTTAGAAAGACTTTGCAATTGCCCATCGATTCATAATTCTAACACTTGAAATATACAGGCGCTCTGATGTATTGGACGGTAATGAATTGGTTTTGTTTGTATTATTCAGATAATTCTATCAGGTAATATCTGATACATTTCTTATACCCATACCAACTTTTCCAACCATTAATGCCCATGATCCATGCACTCTTCATTTAACGATATTGTATTATAAGGAAATACAATAGCGTGATCTCTCTCGCAATACGCATAAATTGCAAACTAAAACGTCGTCAATAATCCCACCTTCCGGGGTTTTGGAAATCAATTAATAAGTTTGATTAGAACCTGTGCCTAACATGTCGGCGGTAATACTTTATAACCAACTCTGGCCGCCAGGTACCACGGCCACATATCCTTGGTTGATACTTTTAGCGCCTGATTTAGACGATACTTGGTTAAACCATGCTTTCGATGGAGTTAGCATTATCACCCCGACCTACATGTAGTTTCCAATTTCACCCAAACAAATACAGTAGGCATGGCAACCAAAACAAAACTATGTACATACAATGATGACTACGATAGTTCCCAGCACCAGGGCCAAGCAATGTCGATGTTAAACATGCCCTCAATTAATTAGACATTCACACGTCTAGTCAAATATACGAAGCATAAGTAATGACCGACTCTTTATTATGAACAATTCATTGCTTCCAGTACAGCCCATGTCCCCCGTTAAACCATGGGCAGAGAAGACTGGGGGAGTGCCCTCCCACGGACAAAAGATAGGGGCGCTGGAGTTCTAGTCGTTGATGACACAGCTGCCTAAGGCAGAGGAAAGACATGTCGCTATACAGTGTAGTCTTGGTTAGCCGAATACCGGCGAACTATTCCAAAGGGCCTACGCGAAGGTTACCACTACTGCAAGTGCCTATATCGATGGCCAGTGTGTGAGTGTTTAGGGTCAACCTGGTGTCGCATTCGGCATAATAATTATTTTCATGGTCGATTGACAAGTTTGATGAGAACTCATTGTTGGTCCCAGTTTAGCAAAGCATTGAAAGTAGTCAACAGTCCTCACACAAAAGATTATAGATTTTGAGAGAACCTGGTGAGGCTTTGGGAGGAGTACTCGAATCCCAAATGACGAGATATCAAACAACGAAATGCCTATTGAATTTTCGCCATTGTCAGGGTGGGGTGGAATCCATTTTTTTCTTTCCCACCGTTGGACTTTCCGCCAACCGAATCTGGGCCAGAGTATTTGTTTACCCACTTTGTCTTTGGATATTCTAAATGGGCAGCCACTGATGGGTCTGGCGCCGTTTTTGATGGATAGGTTATTGTCGTAGGTTCCAAATATATAAAAAAAATGCCTTTATTTTACTTGGAGGTTGGTAACAAAGTCGATGATTCTGGGAATAAAGCCATCGGCCGTCGTTGGCTACTTTTAGATTGAACAAAGGGGTGACCAGACCAGCTGCTGATTGCAAAGATCGGTTAATCCGCCCACAAAGAATATCACTTCAAGTTTGCTATGGAATTACTAAATAGTCGACAAATAGGGTTAAGTAGCCAAGCTACAGGTTAGACCGGGCTTCGCAATGGCCGTTTGGAGGACATAGTTTTTGGTGCTTCCCCAATTGATGGCTGGGCCTACTCGAACTAGGCGACACGAAATGTGAACTAGTATTGTGGCTTACTGTACTTTGGTAATTGGCATTGCAGAGGATAAAAAGGCAGCATCCGGCCCCTCTACCAGACCTATCAACAACCCCACCTAGTTATCTATTGTCTACACCCACTATTGCTCAACTAACACACCACTCGAATTTTAAATAATCCCCACCCCCTTCAACCTCAGTAATATCCACCGCGTTTTCGACTATTCCACCACCTGTTCACACCTGGAACCAATACTTCCCGTTTGTTAATACAGCAACTCTTAGCATACATTTCGACGCTTGGTATACTTTATCTATACAACAACATAGATTCCAACATGACCAACCAACTTACCGGTCATTCTAGCCCCGGCTATCAACCAAGCGAAGTTCATTCTACTTCCGTGGCTCAGCTGAACCAGTATGTCCCAAATAAGAACATTCTATCATTTTCTTCGGTCGGTCAAGTCCAAGCCCAAGTCCCCCGTCCCCCTGACCTTCAACACATGAGTGTGGCAACCAGTTCCCCTAACGCCCACGAAATGTATTGCACTCTTTTCGAGTACCGGGATAAAATACAGCAAATCACCCTTGTGTTGGATAGCGAAGCCACCACCGACCCTCTTTTTTGTGCTTTTTTTGGCATTGGCATTGACGCCTAACTACCCTTGGAAAGTCTGGTTGTTGAGGTGCACAATCCCGCACTCTTGAATCGACTGGTCCGCCTTTTAGGGCGGACTATTCAACTAGTGAAAAATTTCAAATTAGTGGTCCTCGTATCCACAAAGTTCGACATGTATCCATGGCCCGATTCGGTTCCGGTGAGCTTGCCCCATGGAGCCAAAAATGCGAACAAAACCATGATTCTGGAGGGACCCATTCACTGGGATGTACTTAGTTGGCCAGCCCAAGTCAAAAACGACCGTAGTCTGTGGAGACTCGTCCTCCCGGATACAGCGATTGGGTATCTGGAGGATGAAATCAAGTCAGTTCGAGAAGTCTACAGCACCCCAATGGTGCTGTTGCGGGTACTTATTGCATATGGCCCCGTGGTCCCGGCGGCACCTCGGACAGTACCATGTGGCCCGAAGCACCAAATAGCTGAGCCAATTATTGGCCTAGTTTTTCATGAAGTGGTTCTTGGCAGTACCCTCCTGGAAAACGTTACTGCCCTAGTTGGGTTTACTCCTCAATCGCTGCGAGTGTGTAATTGTAGAATTCGATGAGTAGGAGAACAATTGGGCATTGTGTTTCTGTCCACGACTGGCCCACCTTGATTTGTATCACCACAATGAAGATATATAATAGGGGTTTTATCCCTAGTGATACCGCTACAAATAGCCTAATGTAAATGTACTCAATGCACTGCCATGGGCAATGTGGGTATCAAATTAAAGATGTAATATGAACGAGTTCAAGATCACCGGAAATTATCAGTCCCATTCTATGGCAAAATCTTGAAGTCGGAATCATATTATTCTCGTTATACAAGTTGATTATTATTTTCTTCAGTTTTCCGTATCTGCCATTTAATTTTAGGTTTCTCTACTGTTCGGCGAAGTTATAGCCAGTCGAGGTTGATGGTGATTTTGTCAAACAATAATCGCCTACTTCGAATTGCCATTTTAGTGACATCATTAAATCATTTTAACCATGGCTTAGAAATTACCAGTTGTCTGGTGAATATCTTTTAGGAATTGGACCAGGTAGCGTTTGCTTATGAATTATTTTATATCCATCCTATCAATATCTGGCATTTAGGGGGCTCAGGACCACCACCACCCTGCAGGTCTTCCAGTCATCTTTCATAACTCTTATCCATGCATTACCATATATTAGCACTTTTATCAGTTTTCCCCTACCGTAGGTTTTTATAATCCATGGCCCTTGAGTTCTTCAATAATTTGTAATAGTTTCTTTGGTCTTACCATTTCGTATATATACCCCACTGAATTACTCCACATTTTTTCTCTAGGATATTTGAATAAATCCACTTAAACTTCAAACCAGTATAACTGCCTATTATTCCTGGTGATTTGTATTCATATTTTATTATGTTTTATATTTTCTGTTCGAGCTTTTCGTGGGTAATACTTGTCGTAGCCTATAATATAAGAAATAATTAAAGGGCTACGCCTCGGACAAGTTTACAAGAGATAACACACAGGCAGTTGATGCGAATGGCGCTTTATAGATAATAATAAAGGAGATATCTAATAGATTGAGTTAACTAATAAAGGGGGTATGGAATATGTCGCCCGAATTAACCACTCTTAGTCCGTCAAGAGTCTCGGGGGTAGGCTTCTAACAGTAGGCGGGGCGTTGGACACGGCCAAGCGG